>VMDO01042874.1:0-10252 GCA_007922755.1 Pedetes capensis
AAAAAAAAAAAAAAAAAAAAAAAAAAAAAAAAAAAAAAAAAAAAAAAAAAAAAAAAAAAAAAAAAAAAAAAAAAAAAAAAAAAAAAAAAAAAAAAAAAATTCACCGAAATATATAGTGAGAACAGATAGCAGAAGTATTCAAATTAGGTTTGGAAATTTCATAAATAAAACATTAGAAATGTCTTATCTTCAGATTTTAAATGAAGAAAAATAAATATATAAGCCCTCTGTGAATAAATTAAACATTACAAATCATCACATACATTATGCAAAGGCTTGAGAAAAAAATGTTCAGGTAAAAATGATATGAAATGATATATTTAATTATGCAAGGAAACGTTCACAAAAGTTATATATTATTTTTAATATTGGAATATTGCTCTATCTAGAACAAAGAAACAACAAAATGAGAAATGAGAATAATAATATTTATATTAGAATAAAATTTAAATCCAATAGACATACTTTTTTCTCCTTTATGGTAACCATTTTTAAAAATGAGATATTCTAGGCAGCTCACTTATTAACTATGTAAAAGTGGAGATATTCTAGTGGAAAGGTGAGCATACTTGAATGGTCAAAATCATTAACTCTAGATGATTTCTCAGAAGCTCATGCTAAGATTTTGGGTAAAAGAAGAGGGAAAATGGAAATAAAATTTAATAATTATGTATGTTAACTGAAGTTTATGTGTTATAAAAAGTTAGAACTGGGCTTTCTCTGGTTTTTAATATTTGTTATTTAACTATTTATTCCTCATGTATGCATTTTTATTGATTGCTCTTCTCATCTAAAATTGTTTCTAACTTACAACCCCTGAGAATCCAAACTAACAACAAAATATCTAAGCAAATTCATGTTTGAAAAAATACTTTATTAATGGTTACTTAATTCCTTCGGTAAAGCTTATGCTGTACTTGATGCTTATGTTCAAAAGTTACAATTAAAAGGACTCAATTTGATAGAGTGAAGATACTATGCACATACACTTAGAAATTGTAGTGAAAACATTTTCAAAGTATTATCTGAATGTCAAATTGTAGAATTCCAATATAAGAAGAGAATAATTATTGCTACACACACACACACACACACACACACACACACACACACACACACACATATATATATGGAGAGAGAGAGAGGGAGAGAGGAGGAGGAAGAGAGAAAGAGAGAGAGAGAGAGAGAGGAGAGATCCAAATTCTTTCACAAGGATATCTTAGTAGTATACTTTCTGATCATTTTTAACCTTTCTTTTTAACTCTTCAGAATTTAAACTTGATCATACTTACCAATGTGTTTATTTGTGACACTACGTTTAGCTGTTTAAGTTTCCCTTTATGATGTATTTATTTGTTATATCTTAGTTTCTGCACTGTCAGCTGGATGTTTTATAATCTATCATTTCGATTTATAGTGTTTCCAGGTCAATTTGATTTTGTAAATTCTCTCTTTTTAGTTTCTTCCATAAATTATTTTCAAATTTATTTTCTTAGAAAGAATTATGTATATTTCTCTATGAATTGTCTTCAAATCACTTGAAAATTTGAGATATTTTGACTTGAAAATACATGCATAACAAAATAAATCTTGATAAAATAGAGACTCCAGTTTTCATATTTATGCAAAACCTTAAATTATAAAACTTAAACTAATGAATTTAATTCTTGGTTTGCTTTGTAAAATTCATTTAATTTTATTATCTTAGTTTTATAATATTTTAAATGAAATAGATATATGTGTCTTTGGTATCAACAGATTTTTTTTCTTTCATATTGATAAACTCGGTAGTAAGCAGAAGGTAATTATCTATATCCTATAGGGTATGTCGTAATTGATGCTTATGTTCACAATGTTGTATAATTTCGAATAAAGTGTTTTATACTTGGATGAATATATTAACCATAAGGCAGTATCTTTTTCACTTGAATCCTAGTATAAATACCACTTATTCCTTTGGATGGAATAAAAGTTATGTGATTATATTTATATTGATTCTATGTGTTGGTTCATATGTTGTTGCTGCTGTTATGTGCCACTGAGTGGAGTCTGACTCATAGTGATCCTATGAACAACAGAACAAACACTCCTTGACAATATGCCATGCATAAGACCTTTTATATGTTTAGAGGCATTGTTGCAGACACTGTGTCAATCCATCTAGTTGAGGGTTTTACCTTTTTTGTTGACCCGTCACTCTCCCAAACATGATGTATTTCTCTAGAGATTAGTCCCTCTTGACAACATGTCCAAAATATGTAAGATACAGTCTAACCATTCTTGCTTCCAAGGTGTACTGTAGTTGAACTTCTTCTAGGAAGCATTTGTTTATTCTTTTTGAAGTCCATGTTTTTTTTTTTTTTTTTTTTTTTTTTTTTTTTTTTTTTTTTTTTTTTTTTTTTTTTTTTTTTTTTTTTTTTTTTTTTTTTTTTTTTTGAGGTACTAGGGGTTGAAACCAGGGCCTTGTGCTTGCATGCTTTGCAAGTGCTGGACCACTACGCTGCGCCCCCAGCCCTTTTATTTTATTTATTTATTTTTTTACTTTTTGAGACAAGGCCTTCCTAAGTTACGCAGACTTCCGCTGGTCTAGAACTTGCAATCCTCCTGCCTCCGCTTCCCATCACACTGGGATTACAGGTGTGTGCCACCATGCCCAGCCAAGTCCATGGTTTTTTCAAAGTTCTTCTTTAGCACTATAATTCAAAAGCATCAATTCCTCCCCTGTCTTCCTTATTCATTGTCTGATTTTTCATAAGCATATGGTGCAAGTGAAAATACCCTGGCATGAGTCACGTGAAACTTCATCTTCAATGTGGCATCTTTACTTTTCAACACTTTAAGGAAGTCTTTTGCAATAACTTTCCTCAATGAATGCATTTTTTTATTTCTTCACCGCTGTTTTCATGGGTGTTAATTGTATAAACAAGTAAAGCAAAACCTTAGACATATTAATCTTTTCTGACACAGGAAACATCAAAAGAAGATGGAAAGAATATACAGAGTAATTGTACCAAAAATAATTGGTGGATGATCACCCATTTCAAGAGGTTGCATATGATCAGGAACCAATGTTACTGGAAAGGAGAAGTGGAAGTTACCTTAATGGCATTCACAAAACATAGGACTCCAGGAATTGATGGTCTACCAATTGATAGCTATCCGGCCAACTGACTGAAAGAGATTCATATTTGTGCCTATTCCCAAGAAAGTGGATCCAGTTGAATGCAGAAATTATTGAACAATGTCATTAATATTACAGGCATGTAAAAAATTTTTGCTAAAGATTATTCAAAAGCAATTGCAGCAGTATATTGGCAGTGAACTGCCCAAAAATCAAGCTGGAATCAGAAGAAGGCATGGAATCAGGAACATCATTGCTGAGGTTAGATGGATTTCTGCCAAATTTAGAGAATAACAGAAAGATGTCTTTGTTTTGCTGACTATGCAAAGGTATTTGACTGTGTGGATCACAACAAATTATAGATAACATTGTGAATAATGGGAATACCAGAACACTTAATTGCACTCATGAGGAATCTGTATCTGGACCAAGAGGCACTCATTGGAATAAAACAAAGAAATATTGCTTGGTTTAAAGCTAGGAAAGGTGTGTGGTCAGGGATGTGTTTTTTCAAGTACCTCTTCAATCTCTATGCTGAGCAGATAAATGAATAAGCTGGACTTTATGGAAAAGAATATGGCATTAGGATTGGAGTAAAACTCACTAACGATCTGTGTAATGCAGATGACACAACTTTGCTTGCTGAAATTTAACAGGATTTGAAATATTTACAGATGATCACAGAACATAACCTTCAGTATGGATTGCACCTCAACATCAAGAAAAATAAAACCCATACACTTGGGTCAGTAAACAACTTTATGGGTCTATATAGATCCTTTATTCGCCACCCTTTCTTATAACCTAGCAGTGCTACCCAGTGACTGGGAGTCTAGACATTGGATATAACGTAAGTTTTTGTAGCTCAGTTGAAATTTAGGATGCATTACATTAGCCTATCAAAATACTATTAAGTAAATTACATTTTTTACCCAAAAAGAGATCTTTTAAGAAAATGCTAATATGTTTCTATTATGTTCATTGCATTTATAAAATATCTGTAAATAAGTTGTTTAGGAACAATATATATTTCTAAGACAATGAAGAAAGGTTTTCTAACCATGAGGCCATGCTCAATTGAAGAACATAACTCAAGTGTGTGGAAGAACACAGAACTGTAACCCAAACAACTACTTGTAGTAATGCATTTCAATTAAAATTGAAAATAAATACTTCTTTTAAAAAGCCTATAAATAGTGTCTTCCAGCAATGAAGAAATTAGTTATGCATGTACATCAGGTGGTGCTTGAGTTTAGCTCAATTGGTAGAGTGCTGTTCTGCACTCTCTGAGAACTCAGGTTTTATCTCCACTACCTCAGAAATGGGAGAAGGATGTGGCAATCCATTCCCAAAGGAATCCTGAAACAATCAAACTTTGAAAATTCTATGAGGATTGCTATGAGTAGGACCTGACACCATTGCACCTAACAACAATAACATATATCAGTTGCTCAAAATTTTTCAATAAATTTCAAATATATAATTAGATATTAGTGACTCAAGACTTATAAAAGTAATTTTGCTTGAATTTATATATCAATATCATGGTTAAAAATAATTTCAGTTGCAACTATGGAATTTCCTAATAACTAAAATTTTGTAATAAAATTATCATATTAGAAGGAATAAAATTAAATGAAAATTAAATGTGTGCTGAGTATTTGTTATATTGTTGCAAAAAAGGTGTTTGGTTTGGGGCCTTTTATTACCTTATTGTATGACAATAAAAGAGATAATTTCCAATGGTAATTATATTGGACATAGCTCAGAAAGTCAATATTTTTCATACTCAAATCCTCTAGATGTGTGTGGAATATGAAAAGACAGACATGCATTTGCAGTTGCTATTTTGTGGCACCCCCCCCCAAAAAAAATTCCAAAGCCATTGTTTTTGAAAGTATAAAGGATCCAAAAGGTAGAGGGAGTAAAGCTTATGGGCTTCTTATCAAGACTGATCTAAGTAGGTTCCATGGGCTGGTATTTAGCTCAGTTGGTAGAGCACTGCTCTGCAGTCTCTGAGGTCCTGAGTTCAATTCCCAGCACCACAAAAATTGGAGAAAGACCTGACAATCCACTCCCAAGGCAATCCCGAAACAGTCTGCCATTGAAAACCCTATGAGGGTCGCTATGATTTGGAATCGACTCGATGGCACCTAACAACAACAACAAGTAGGTTCCATAGTACATGTCTGTAACCCCAGCGACTTGGGAGGCTGAAGCAGTAGGATCATAAATTAGAAGACAGAGTCTGACTGTGTAGTTTAGTGAGACTCTATCTCCAAATTAAAAAAAAAGAGAAAGAAAAAAAAAAGTTGAAAAGAGGCTAGGCCTATGGGTACTACTTAGTGATTAAGCCTGGAATGTAGCCAGCCCTGGATTCAGCCTCCAGAACTGAGGTAACAAAAGAAAAATAAAACTGATCTAGCTCTCAAATTCAAAAAATTCTCAAAATCAAAAAATTCTTAGGAGAAGATAGATGGATAAATATTCTCTCTCTCTCTGTCTCTCTCTTTCTATTTTGGTGTAGGAAATTGATTTCATGTCCTTTTGGCTTGCTTAGATAATACTTTAATTTTCTAATGATAAAACAAAATATCTTTATATTTTTTTCATTTTCTCAAAGCTTGCAATGTATCTACATGATTCCCACTAAAGAATATATTAAAATACATTACTTTGAAAATTAATTGCAAGAAACTTTACTATTTCAATTAATAATAAAGATTTCACTACATGTAGTTAAGGAAGAGTTGAAGACCTAACCTACAAAAGACATAACTGCAAACCATACATATAATAAGGAGTTAATATGCAAAACATAGGAACTCAAACAACTCAACAATTAGAATTAAATAACCTGATCTAAAAGTAGGCACTGATGGGAACCCTGGCACACATCTGTAATCCCAGCTACCCAGGAGGCTTAGGAGAGAGGATCACAAGTTCGATTCCAGAGGTAGCCTGTGCAAATTAGTGAGATGTTATCTAAAAATAAAATTTGAAAAAAGGGGCTTTGCATGCAGCTCAGTGTAGAGTATTTGCCTAGCATGTGAGAGACCTTGGGTTCAAATCTCCAGTACTGTAAATATTGGCAAAGGGGCTGAGTACACATTTCTCAGAAGATGTCATATAAGTAACCAAGGAGTATATGAAACAAATGCTCAGCATCAATAATTATTACACAAATGCAAATTAAAAGCACATGTTAATGCCATACCACCATAGTAAGAATCTCATTATTTTTAAAAAATGAAAGACAACAAGTGTTTTCAAGGATTTGGAGAAAACAGATGCCTTGTACTATGTCGTGGTAAATGTAAGTTAATACATCCATTATACAAAATAGAAATTAGAACATCAAAAAATTAAAATACATCTCCCATGTTGTTGTTAGATACCATGGCATCAGGTCCAACCCACAGTGAACCTATGTACAACAGAATGAAACACTGCCTGACACTGTGCCATGCCCAGAACCATGTCAGCGTTTCTCTGCTATTCACAGGGTTTTCAATGGCTGAATTTTTTCAGGATTGTTTTGGGAGTAGGTTGTAAGGTCATTCTCCCATTTTTGCAATGCTCAGAATCCAATCCACAGCCTCAGGGAGTACAGAGCAGCACTTTACCAACTGAGCTAAACCTAAGTCCCATAAAATTCAGAAATTTTACTACTGGTTATATGTGCAAAGAAAATAAAATTAGTATATTTAATAAATTCTTGCACCCTCATGTTCACTGAAGTATTAGTCACAATAGCTAAGATAAGGAGTCAGCCTGAATCTTCTGCATAAAGAGAATGAAGTTTATATACTATAAGTATTGAAAGTGGGCTGGGATTTAGCTCAGTTGGTAGAGTACTGCTCTGCAGTCTCTGAGGTCCCAAGTTTGACTCCCAGCACCGCAAAAACGGGAGAAGGACGTGGCAATCCACTCCCAAGGCAATCCTGAAACAATCAGCCTTTGAAAACTCTATAAGGGTCCCTATGAGTCAGACACAACTCCATGGCACCTAACTACAACAACAACAACAAATATTGAAAATAAAAAAAATGTTGGCATTTGTGATAACACAGAATTACCTGGAGGACAGAATGTAAGTGCAATAGATGGACATAGATTAATAAATACTGTAAGATGTCTCTTGTATGTGGAATCTACAAACAAGAACTCACAAAATAGAAAGGAGAATGGTGGTTGCTAGAAGCTGAGCAGGGAAAAGGGTGTGTTCAGGAGATATTGGTGAAAGAAAACACAATTTGGGTTATATGGGAAGAATAAGTTTGTGAGACCTGTTCTACAACTTTCCTTTGGGTTATATGGGAAGAATAAGTTTGTGAGACTTGTTCTACCACATGGAAACTGCTTAATAACAGCATGTATTGTATTTTGGAAAAGTACCAGAAGAGTAGATTTTAAGTATTCTTACCACTAAAAAAATGATGTAAGGTAACACATATGTCAGCTCAATTTAGCCATTTCACAATGTATAATATCCCAAAACATTACTCCATGTATGGTCAATTTTGGCAACCTCTACCACTTTAAAAGTTAATTGAACTAATCTGAGCACCATGACTCACATCTGTTATCTCAGTATTCTGAGAGAAGCTGAGGCAGAAGAATCACCGGTTGGAGGCCAGAAGCAGTTTATGCAACTTAGCGAGAGCCCTTCTCAAATAAACTAAAGTAAAATAAAAAAGTGCTAGAAGTGTGGCTTAGTGGTAGAGTACTTGCTAGCACAGGTGATGCTCTGGTTTAAACCCTCTATTCTGGAAAAAAAAAAAAGTTTAATTTTAAAAAGATCCTTTAAAGAGTTTGCTAAGGAAATTAAAAATGAAAGTAAAAGTGGAAATATATAGAGATTTTATAGGCAGTTAAAATGCATCTTAAAATTTTATCTGTGTTAAAATGAATAAGTACATCACTACTGCTCCATGGAATTCTTGTTTTTGTTGTTTTAATTTTTTTCGGTACTGAGGGTTGAACCCAGGGCCTCGAGCCTGCATGCTTTGCAAGTGCTGGACCACTGAACTGTGCCCCCGGCTTTTTTTTTTTTTTTTTTTTTTTTTTTTTTTTTTTTTTTTTTTTTTTTTTTTTTTTTTTTTTTTGCTTTTTGAGACAGGGTCTCGCTATGTTATGCAGACTGCCTCTGGTCTCAAACTTGCGATCCTCCTGCCTCCACCTCCCGAGCCTTTTGGATTCCGTGCGTGCGTCACCGCACCCAGCTGCTCCATAGAATTCTTGAACTCAAGGACAGCCACATTCTATGTAAGGTCTCTACCACTGCACTCACATCCCTGTCTCTTTTGATTTTTTATTTTGAGACGGAATCTTCCTAAAATATGAAGGCTACTTCTAGCCTTTAACCTGTGATTCTTCAAACTTAGCCTCCTGAGTCACTGTGATTACAGGTATGTGCCACAGTGACCAGCATTTTATATTTTTTAAATTGGAATTTTCCTCTTACTTTTATTGTGTTGCCTTACATTTACTATCAAAAATAATGGTAAAAGAGTAAGATGTATGCAACAATTGTGAGTAAAATTGTGGTTTGTTTAGGGAAATGTTCTTCCATAACGAATACAAAACACATTTCTGCATGAAAGGTGATATTTGGAAAATAGACAAAAACATTAACTTATAATTTTGGAACAAAATTGTTTATGTAAGTTTATAATTCTATGCTTAGAAAAACTCAATTTATTTTATTTACAAATAATAAATATATAAAGTAATAACAACAATTGGTATACTGAGAAAATACGTTGATCCCTAAACCCAGTAAGTAGTAAATACTTAAGATAACTTTTTATTGCAGAGCAATAAATTATTAGAGAGAAATGCTATTAACTCAAGTTTACATAGAACAATTAAATATCATGATATTTTTTTTGGTTCTTTCACTCTGCTAAAATAAGTAATTGCTATTTCTTTTTTCAGTATGAGTTTTGTTCTGATTTTTAATTAACACAAAGCTCAGAATCTTCCTTAAAATATTCTGTTCCCAGGAGTGTGATCTTCCAATTTCTAATGAAAAATAAACACTGAGTTTACTAAGACTGGCTCTTGGTTTAATTGGGGCTCATTTCATATTTGTTTCTACAAACTCCTGGATCAATATATGATTTCTTTTCTATAAAGGGTTTTCTTTCTTATTTTTATATGCTTGCACTAATGCAATACTATATTTATTCTACCAATCCTTTCTTATTTTTCCAAATTCATTCAAAATGTAAAAGTATAAAGATGATTAAAAGATTATAAATTAGAGATAAATCTACCAACAGATTAATTTAAAACAAACAAAAGAACAAACATAAACACTATTAGGCATTCTCAACTAAGGCATGGTAGTGAGAAATGAATATTATATCTTCTAAATCTCTGAGAGTGAAATTAGCCTATGACCCCCTGAATGGATAAATAAATGAATGGATGGACAGATAAATACAGAGACATTACAACAATTTTATGCATCAATCCGGCTAGATCATGAGTTGTCCAGATGTGTGTATAAGTATTATTTCTAGCCCTATCACTGAGGTTGTTTCTGGAACATAATAACATTAGAATAAATAAAGAAGTTTGCCCTCACCATGTAACTGAATCTCATCCAATCCCTTAGGTGTAAAACATAATAGGCAAATTGTAGATTTACTCTTTGTCCAACTGCATGAGTTGGAACATATGTCCTCCTCTGCCCTAGGTTCCTGGTTCTCAGGCCTTCTAATTAAGTCTGGAAATGTCATCATTGGCTCTCCAGCTATCAGGTGTTCCAAGTATATTGCTGATCTTGCTGCATGTTCAGCTTGCAGAGTAGCAAATCATACAACTTTTCAGACACCATAATAGTGTGATCTAACATTTTATAATAAGTGTGTGTGTTACAGATATAGATTTGGATATATTATAAAATCCTAAAAATGTATGAATATTCTATATTTTCATATAAGAAATACTGAACATATTTTTATGCTACAGATATTAATAGAGCTACATGCATCAGGATGATCAATTTATTTTCTATAAATCACCTATACTGTAATAATATATGGAAGAATAAGATATTCTGCTATATCTTTAAAATATTTAATGAAAAATTTAACCTTGCAGAAATAGTGAAAGACTACC
>VMDO01042875.1:0-10258 GCA_007922755.1 Pedetes capensis
GCTCTGGGATCTGAGATTACTGTTGTTTTTCCAACAAAGTCAATTGATCTAGAATATCTTTTAATTTTTTCTCAGTTTCAGTTTCTATTTCATTATGCCCTTCTGCTAGAAAGGCAGCTGCAGCTGATTTTGGGGGAGGAGGAAGCCACTCATCCTCTTTATTATCCCCTTGAATGGTGCCGTAATTGGCTAAATTAGGGTATAACCCCTCCTTGGGCTCATCAGGCAACACATTGTCATCTCTCAACAACGAGGCTTGTTCATGATTACTCTCAATTTCTTTCCTTAATTTATCTAATTCATTCCTGATATCAATCGCATCACATACCAAGCGCCATAAAGAAAAAGTATCAGCAGGCACCTTTGCAGGGCCATTCTTCTCATAATATTCCTGTAATTCCCTACCTACCTTAGACCATAACTTAAGATTGACAGTACCATTCTCTGGAAACCAAGGACATACTCCAGCAACAAATTTTAGAAAGCCTAGCAGCTGTTGTGGCTCCACTTTAATGCCTCGAACTTTGAGAATATGCTGTAAAGAATGTATATACAACACTCTGCCTGACTTATTGCCCATCTTCGCCTCTGTTGCCCCTTTACTCACCTGGCTTCTGGCAAGTAGAAAGGGGTCCATCGGACATATCTCTCATACCTTCAGGGGCCCCACGTCGGGCGCCAGGTGCCGCGGTCCAGCCGGGGGAAGGGGAGAGCCGAGGATGAAAGAGACGAAGAGGCCAAGACTGATGGTCTTGAGCAAAGCTTCATTTTCAGTTCTCATACTTATGTAGGAATTATCAAAAAAGCTCAAAGAGCTGTCCTTGAGGGGTACAGCTGCTTCTGGCAACCTCAGTTTATTATCTATAACCTCATCCTTCCTTGAAGGCATACAACCTTGAAGGCATACAACCGCTTCTATTTATTTTTTAGGGTAAAAGTTAACTCTCCCGGGAACAGCACTTTCTTTGTCTAGTGGCTCTGAAACACTTTGTAGGTCCTTAAAGGAGCAGCAGAACATCCTGTCTCTTATGGAACATGACCATCATTTTCTATATATAAAGCCTCAGACCCCGACATTAGGGTTGAAGATTAGCCTCAGGTTAGGGTTAGGGTTAGGGTTAGTGTTAAGGGTGAGTGCCAATATTATGGTTACCTTTCTTTCATTACTAGTGTTGTGCTTCGGAACGGGATATTTGCCACTTGGAGTGTTGCACTTAGGGCACCATAAATATTGGGAAATAACTACAGTGTTTGAGTGCAGTGTCTCAGAATAGGAATAGTTTTCGGATCGGGGTTCGGATTAGGATTATTGTTAGGGTTATTTTTTTGGCTGGGGTTGCATTAAGGGTTAGAATAAGGGTTTCAGCTAGAGTTAAGGTTAGAGTTAGGGATGGGGTTCTCCTAGTGTAAGGATTAGGGTTAGCGTTAGTGTTAAAGATTCGGCTAGGTTTAGTGTTAGCTTTAGTTTTACAGCTAGGGTTAGGGTAAGGGTTAGGATATTGCCTAGGGTAAGGTTCAGGGTTGGGGTTCCGATTTTTCCAAGCATTAGGGTTAGTGTTGGGGTGATGGTTTCACCTAGGTTGACGTTTAGGGTTAGGTTTGGGGTTTTGTCTAAGGTTAGGGATATGGTTAGGGTTAGGATTTCGGCTATTGTTACGTTTAGGGATAGGGTTAGGGTATCGATGACATTTAGATTTCGGGTTAGGGTTCGTGTTAGATTTAGGGTTAGGAGTAGGTTTTCCACTAAATTTAGATTTATAGTCAGAGTTAGGTTTTCGGCTACGGTTGGGTTTAGCATTAGGGTTAGGGTGTCTCCTATGCTTAGGGTTAGAGTTGGGGTTAGGGTTTCTCATAGTGTTAGGTTCAGGATTAGGTTTAGGGTTTTGGCTAGGTTTACACTTAGGGTTTGGTTTAAGGTTTTGGCTAGGGTTAGGCTTAGGTTTAGGTTTAGGGCTAGGGTTGGATTTATGTTTCATGTTACTGTTTTGATTGTAATCAGGGAAGGGCTCTCTGCTAGGGGTGTGTTGTAGTTAGGGATCCACAGAAATTTCAATTCAACTACAATACCTGTGTTCAGAGTCGCTGGTTATGGATAGGGTTAGTGTTACGGTTAAGGCTAATGGCGAGTTTTAGGGTTATATTTCGAGTTAGTGTTCTGGCTTTCCTCAGGGATAGGATAAGTGCAACGGGGTGGTTTACATTTTGGGCACCATACCAATTTGAAATCTACTACTATGTCTGTGTGCATTGTCTCAGATTAGCGTTAGTGTTAGGGTAAGCGATATGGTTAGGTTAAGGATTATCATTTGGGTTAGGGTTAGTGCTAGGTTTAGGGTTAGGGTTAGGGTTAGGGCTAGGTTTACTGTTAAGTTCCATGGTACCTTTAAGGTAGTAATCAGGGAAGGTATCTGTGTAGTATGGAGTGTTAAAACTCGGGAACCATACAAATTTGAATTCACCTGCAATATCTAAAGACAATGTCTTAAGTTAGGGTTATGGTTAGGGTTAAGTTTAAGGGTGAGGGCCAATATTGTGTTTATGTGTCATTCATTGCTAGGGTTTGGCTTCAGATTGGGATATGTGCCACTTGCAGGGTTGCACTAAGGGCACCAAACAAATTTGAAAATAACTACACTGTTTGAGTGCAGTGTCTCACAATAGGGTTAGTGTTCGAATTAGGGTTCTGGATAGGATTACTGTTAGGGTGATTGTTTCTGCTAGGTTTAGGTTTAGGGTTAGGGTTTTATCTAGGGGTAGGGCTAGCTTTAGTGTTACAGGTAGGGTCACGATTAGGTTTAGTATATCGCCTAGGTTAAGGTTTAGGGTTAGTGTTAGGATTTCGCCTAGGGTTTTGGTTAGGTTAGGGTTGGGGTTTTGCCTAGGGTTAGATATAGGTTTAGTGTTAGGATTTTGGCTAGGGTAAGGTTTAGCTTTCGTGTTACAGCTAGGGTTATGTTTAGGTTTAGGTGATGGCCTATATTAAGTTTTAGGTTTTGGGTTAGGATTTCGCATAGCGTTTGTGTTTGGGTTTCGCCTAGGATTTCGGTTAGGTTTAGGGTTGGTGTTTTGCCTAGGATTAGGGTTAGGTTTAGGGCTAGTGTTTCAACTAGGGTTAGGGTTAATTTTAAGGTCATTGTTAAGCCTAGGGTTAGGGTTAAGGTTAGTGTTAGGCTTTCATCTATTGTTAGGGTTAGGTTTAGCGTTATGGTTTCCAATAGTGTTAGGGTTAGTACTAGTGTTACGATTTCTCCTAGGTTTAGGGTTAGGGTTAGTGTTGGGATATCACCTAGGGTTTGGTTAAAGTGAGAGTTATGTTTTCAGCGAGCATTCGGTTTAGTTTTAGGGTTAGGATTTCTCCTAGGTTTAGGGTTAGGGTTAGCGTTAGGGTTTCACCTAGGGTTAGGTTTAGGATTAGAGTTAGGGTATTGCCTAGGGGTAGGATTAGGTTCAGGTTTAGGGTTTCACCTAGCGTTAGGGTCAGGTTTAAGATTAGGTTTTCACCTAGGGTTAGGGTTAGGGTTAGGGTTAGTCTTTCACCTATTTTTAGGATTAGGGTTAGGGTTATTGTTAGTGATTCGGCTAGGGTCCAGGTCAGCTTTCGTGTTACAGCTAGGGTTAGGGTTAGGTTTAGGATGTCGCCTAGGGTAAGGTTAAGGGTTATTGTTAGGATTTCGCCTAGGGTTAGGGATATGATTTCCCCTAGCATTAGGTTTAGAGAAGGGGTTGGGGTTTTGCCTTGGGTTAGAGTGAGGGTTATGGTTAGGGTTTCACCTAGGGTTAGGGTTACCGTTTCGCCTAGTGGTAGGGTTAGTGTTAAGGTTTCGCCTAGTGTTAGAGTTAGAGTTATGGTAAGGTTTTCACCTAGGGTTAGGGTTTGGGTTTCACCTTCATTAGCTTTAGAGTCAGGGTTAGGCTTACATTTTGTGTTAGTGTTTCTCCTAGGTTTAGGTTTAGGGTTTCGGCTAGGTTTAGGCATAGCATTAGGGTTAGGGTTTCTCCTAGGGGTAGGGTTAGGGTTTGTTTCGGATTTAGGCTAGGGGTCGGGTTAGGATTAGATTTACTGCTAAGGTTAGGTTTAGGGTTAGGGTTTCGTGTAGGGTTAGGGTTAGGGTTAGGGTTTGGCTTAGGTTTAGGGTTATGTTTTTGGTTTTACCTCAGTTTAGATTTACGGTTAGGGTTAGGTTTTTCCTCAGGTTAGATTTCTGTTTTCGGCTAGGGTGAGGGTTAGGGTTAGGGATTCTCCTAGGTTTAGTGTTAGGTTTAGGGTTTCGCCTTGGTATAGGTTAGGGATAGGGTTACGGTTTTTAGTCATGTTAGGGTTAAGAGAAGGGTTAGGGTTAAGGATAGGGTTAGGGTTTTTGCTCAGGTCAGGGTTGGATTAGGGTTAGAGTTTCGGCTTGACTTAGATTTAGGTTTAGTGTTACAGCTAGGGGTAAGTTTAGGTGTAGGATATCACCTCGGGTAAGGTTTAGGTTTAGGGTTAGGGTTTCGCCTAGGGTTAGGGTTAAGGTTTCGCCTAGGGTTAGGGATAGGTTAGGGTTGAAATTTAGCCTCTGGTTAGGGTTAGGGTTAGGGTTAGGTTTCATGGTTAGTGCAAATATTATGGTTATGTTTCTTTCATTGTTAGTGTTGTGCTTCGGAATGGGATGTGTGCCACTTGGAGTGTTGCACTTAGGGGACCATAAATATTGGAAAATAACTACAGTGTTGGAGTACAGTGTCTCAGAATAGGATTAGTGTTCAGATTAGGGGTTGGGATAGGATTACTGGTAGGGTTCTTTTCTCGGCTGGTGTTGCGTTGAGGTTTAGGGTAAGGATTTCAGCTAGAGTTAAGGTTAGAGTTAGAGTTGGTTGGGGTTCTCCTAGTATTAGGGTTTGTGTTAGGGTTAGGGTTAGGGATTTGGCTAGGTTTAGGTTTAGCTTTAGTTTTACAGCTAGGGTTAGTGTTAGTGTTAGGATATTGCCTAGGGTAAGGTTCAGGTTTGGGGTTTGGTTATGCCTAGGATTAGGGTTAGTGTTAGGGTTATGTTTTCACTTAGGGTTAGGTTTAGGGTTAGGATTGTGGTGTCGTCTAGTATTAGGGATAGGGTTAACGTTAGGGATTTGGCTAGTCTTAGTTTTAGAGATAGGTTTAGGGTTTCGGCAAGGTTTAGATTTAGGGTTAGGGTTAGGATTAGACTTAGGGTTAGCTGTAGGGTTTCTGCTAGGTTTAGGTTCAGAGTCAGATTTAAGTTTTCAGCTATGGTTAGGTTTAGCTTTAGGGTCAGGGTTTCTCCTAGGCTTAGGCTTAGGGTTAGGTTTATGCTTTCTCATAGTGTTAGGTTTAGGATTAGGGTTAGGGTTTCAGCTGGGGTTACACTTAGGTTTAGGTTTAGGGTTTCGGCTAGGGTAAGGCTTAGGTTTAGGTTTAGGGCTAGGGTTAGAGTTATGTTTCATGTTACTGTTTTGATTGTAGTCAGGGAAGGGCTCTCTGCTAGGGGTGTGTTTTAGTTAGGGAAACACAGAAATGTAATTCAACTGCAGTACCTGTGTACAGAGTCGCTGGTTATGGATTATGGGTTAGGGTGACGGTTAAGGCTAATGGCGAGTTTTAGGGTTATGTTTCGAGTTAGTGTTCGGGCTTTCGTCGGGGATAGGATATGTGCAACGGAGTGGTTTACATTTTGGGCACCATACTAATTTGAAATCTACTACTGTGTGTGTGTGTAGTGTCTCAGATTACCGTTAGTGTTAGGGTAAGGGATAGGGTTAGGTTAAGGCTTAGCGTTTGGGTTAGCTTAGGGCTAGGTTTAGGGTTAGGGATAGGGTTGGAGTTTCTCCTAGGGTTAGGGTTAGGTTTAGGGTTAGGGCTTTGTCTAGGTTTAGGGATAGCTTTAGTGTTACAGCTAGGCTTATGATTAGGTTTAGGATATCGCCTAGGGTAAGGTTAAGGGTTATTGTTAGGATTTCGCCTAGGGTTAGGGTTAGGCTTTCCCCTAGCGTTAGGTTTAGAGTTGGGGTTGGGATTTGTCTTGGGTTAGAGTG
This sequence comes from Pedetes capensis, assembly GCA_007922755.1. Taxonomy (NCBI): domain Eukaryota; kingdom Metazoa; phylum Chordata; class Mammalia; order Rodentia; family Pedetidae; genus Pedetes; species Pedetes capensis. Next base: position 6,025 of record VMDO01042875.1, read on the forward strand.
AGGGGTAGTGTCAGGCTTTCACCTAGTGTTAGGAAAAGGCTTAGGGTTAGCGTTTCGCCTAATGTTAGGGTTTCACATAGAGTTAGGGTTAGGGTTAGGGTAAGGGTTTCACCTAGGGTTAGGTTTAGAGTCAGGGTTACAGTTTCGCCTAGGGTTAGGGTTAGCGTTAGTGTTAGGGTAAGGGTTTCGTCTAGGGTTAGGCTTAGCATTAGGTTGTAAGGATTCTCCGACGGTTAGTTTTAGGGTTAGGGTTAGGGTTTCGGCCAGGTTTAGGCATAGCATTGGTGTTAGGGTCTCTCCTAGGGATAGGTTTAGGGTTAGGGTAAGGGTTTTGGTTGGGGTTCGGGTTAGCATTGGTGTTACAGTTAGAGTTAGTTTTAGGGTTAGGGTTTCCTGTAGGGTTATTGTTAGGGTTTGGCGTAGGTTTAGGGTTAGGATTCGGGTTTCACCTAGGTTTAGGTTTACTGTTAGGGTTAGGTTTTCGCCTCAGGTTAGGTTTATGTTTTCTGGTACGGTTAGGGTTAGGGGTAGGGTTTCACCTAGGGTTAGAGTTAGGTTTATTGTTTCGCCTAAGTTTAGGGATAGGGATAGGGTTGGGGTTTTTCCTCAAGTTAGGTTGAGGATTAGGGTTAGGGTTTCGGCTAGGCTTAGGTTTAGGTTTAGTGTTACAGCTAGGTTTAGTGTTAGGTGTAGGATGTCACCTAGGGTAAGGTTTAGGGTTAGGGTAGGGATTTTGCGTAGGGTTAGATTTATCGTTTCACCTAGGGTTAGGCATAGGTTAGGGTTGAGGTTTAGCCTCAGGTTAGGGTTAGGGTTAGGTTTAGTGTTAAGTGTGAGTGCCAATATTATGGTTACGTTTCTTTCATTGCTAGTGTGCTGCTTTGGAATGGGATATGTGCCACTTAGAGGGTTGCACTTAGGGCACCATAAAGATTGGAAAATAACTACAGTGTTTGAGTGCAGTGTCTCAGAATAGGATTAGTGTTCGGATTAGTGTTCAGGATAGGATTATTGTTAGGTTTAATTTTTCGGCTGGGATTGCGTTGAGGGTTAGGGTAAGTGTTTGAGCTAGAGTTAAGGTTAGATTTAGGGTTGGGGTTCTCCTAGTTTTAGGATTAGAGTTAGGGCTAGGGTTAGGGATTCGACTAGTTTTAGGTTTAGTTTAACTTTCAGAGCTAGGGTTAGGTTTAGGGTTAGGATATTTCCTGGGGTAAGGTTCAGGGTTGGGGTTCTGATTTTTCCAAAGATTAGGGTTAGTGTTAAGGTAATGGTTTCCCCTAGGTTTAGGGTTAGGGTGAGGATTGGGGTTTTCTCTAGTGTTAGGTATAGGGTTAGGGTTAGGGTTTCGGCTAGTGTTAGGTTTAGGAATAGGGTTAGGGTTTTGGTAAGTTTTAGATATAGGGTTAGGAGTTAGTTTTCACCTAGATTTAAGTTGAGAGACAGAGTTAGGTTTTTGGGTACGGTTAGGTTTAGCATTAGGGTTTCTCCTAGGCTTAGGGTTAGGGTTAGGCTTACGGTTTCTCATAGTTTTAGGTTGAGGATTAGGGTTAGGGTTTCGGCTAGGGTTACACTTTGGGTTAGGTTTAGGGTTTAGGCTAGGGTTAGCCTTAGGTTTAGGTTTAGGGCTAGGGTTAGAGTTATGTTTCATGTTACTATTTTGATTGTAATCAGGGAAGTGCTCTCTGCTAGGGGTGTGTTGTAGTTAGGGAACCACAGAAATTTGAATTCTACTGCAATACCTGTGTACAGAGTCGCTGGTTATGGATAAGGTTAGTGTTACGGTGTAGGCTAAGGGCGAGGGTTAGGGTTATGTTTTGAGTTCGTGTTTGGGCTTTCCTCAGGTATAGGATATGTGCAACCGGGTGGTATACATTTGGGACACCATACTAATTTGAAATCTACTACTGTGTCTGAGTGCGGTGTCTCAGATTTGCGTTAGTGTTAGGGTAATGTATAGGGTTAGGTTAAGGATTAGCGTTTAGTTTAGGGTTAGGGCTAGGTTTATGGATAGGGTTAGGGTTAGGGCTAGGTTTACAGTTAAGTTGCATGGTACCTTTATAGTAGTAATCAGGGAAGGTATCTGTGCAGTATGGAGTGTTAAATCTGGAGAACCATACAAATTTGAATTCACCTGCAATAGCTAAATACAATTTCTTAAATTAGGGTTACAGTTCGCGTTAGGGTTAAGTGTGAGGGCCAATATTGTGGTTATGTATCATGCATTGTTATGGTTTGGCTTCAGATTGGGATATGTGCCACTTGGAGTGTTGCACTAAGGGCAACACACAAATTTGGAAATAACACTACAGTTTGAGTACAGTGTCTCACAATAGGGGTAGTGTTCGGATTAGGGTTCTGGATAGGATTACTGTTAGGGTTATTGTTTCTGCTACATTTAGGTTTAGGGTTAGGGTTGGGGTTTCAGCTAGGTTTAAGGTTAGGGTTAGGGTTGAAGTTTCTCCTAGGGTTAGGTTTAGGTTTAGGGTTAGGGTTTTGGCTAGGGTTTGGTTAGGGTTTAGCTTTCGTGTTACAGCTAGGGTTAGGTTTAGGTTTAGGATATCACCTAGGGTAAGGTTAAGGGTGATTTGTCAGATTTTGCGTAGGGTTAGTGTTAGGCTTTCCCCTAGCGTTAGTTTTAGTGTTGGGGTTGGGATTTGTCTTGGCCTAAAGTGAGGGTTATGTTTAGGCTTTCACCCAGGGTTAGGGTAAGGCTTAGGTTTAGCATTTTGCCTAGTGTTAGGGTTATTGTTAGGGCTTCGCATAGATTTAGGTTTAGGATTAGGGCAAGTGTTTCACGTAGGGTTAGGTTTAGAGTCAGGGTTATGGTTTCGCCTAGGGTTAGGGTTAGGTTTAGGGTTAGGGTTACGGTTAGGGTTGAGTTTCGGCTAGGTTTAGGCTTAGCATTAGGTTTAAGGATTCTCCTAGGGTTAGGTTTAGGGTTACAGTTCGGTTTTTGGCTAGGGTTAGGCTTAGCATTAGGGTTAGGATCTCTCCTATTGATAAGTTTAGGGTTAGGGTTAGGGTTTGGGCTAGGGTTCAGGTTAGGCTTAGTGTTACAGCTAGAGTTAGGTTGAGGGTTAGGGTTTTGGGTAGGGTTAGGTTTAGGGTTTAGCCTAGGTTTAGGGTTAGGATTTGCATTTCACCTAGGTTTTGGTTTACGTTTAGGGTTAGGGTTTAGCCTCAGGTTAGGTTTATGTTTTCGGGTAGGGTTAGGGTTAGGGTTTAGCCTGGGATTAGGGGTAGGGTTAGTGTTTCGCCTAAATTTAGGGTTAGGGATATGGTTGGGGGTTTTCCTCAGGTCAGGGTTAGGATTAGGGATAGGGTTTTGGCTAGGATTAGTTTTAGTTTTCGTGTTACAGCTACGTTTACGGTTAGGTGTAGGATATCACCTAGGGTAGGGTTTAGGGTTAGGGTTAGGAATTTGCATTGGGTTAGGGTTAAGGTTTCACCTAGGTTTAGGGATAGGTTAGGGTTGAAGTTTAGCCTTAGGTTACGGTTAGGGTTAGGGTTAGTGTTAAGGGTGAGTGCCAATATTATGGTTACATTTCTTTCATTGCTAGTGTTGTGCTTCGGAATGGGATATGTGCCACTTGGAGGGTTGCCCTTAGGGCACCATAAATATTGGGAAATAACTACAGTGTTCGAGTGCTGTGTCACAGAATAGGATTAGTGTTCGGATTAGGGTTCAGGTTAGGACGATTGTTAGGGTTATTTTTTCGGCTGGGTTTGGGTTGAAAGTTAGGGAAAGGATTTCAGCTTGAGTTAAGGTTACTGTTGGGGTTGGGTTTCTCTTAGTGTTAGGTTTAGGGTTTGGGTTAGGGTTAGGGTTCTGGCTAGGTTTAGGGATAGCTTTAGTTTTAGAGCTAGGGTTAGGGTTAGCTTTAGGATATTGTATAGGGTAAGGTTCAGGTTTGGGGTTCCGAATTTTCCAAGGTTTAGGGTTAGTGTTAGGGTAATGGTTTCACTTAGGTTTACGTTTAGGGTTAGGATTGGCGTTTCGTCTAGTGTTAGGGATAGGGTTAGGATTAGCTTTCATCTAGTGTTAGGTTTAGGAAAGGGTTAGGGTTTCGGTAAGGTTTAGATTTAGGTTTAGGTTTAGGGTTAGATTTATGGTTAGGAGTAGGGTTTCCCCTAGATTTAGGTTTAGAGTCAGAGTTAGGTTTTCGGCTACGGTTAGGTTTAGCATTAGGGTTAGGGTTTCTCCTAGGTTTAGGGGTAGGTTTAGGGTTACCGT
>VMDO01042876.1:0-10258 GCA_007922755.1 Pedetes capensis
TTTCTATCTTTAAGCCCATGTTACAGCCACCGTGTCCATCCATCTAGTTGAGGGTTTTCATTTTTTTCATTGACCTGCCTTTCACCCAAACATGATGTCCTTCTCTAGGAATTGGTACCTCCTGACAACATGTCCAAAATATGTAAGACATAGTCTAGCCACCCTTATTTCCATGGAGCACTCTGGTTGTACTTCTGTGACAGATCTGCTGGTTCTCTTGGTAGTCTATAGTGTATTGAGTATTCATCTCCAGCACCATAATTCAAATGCATCAATTCTTTTCCTGTCTCCCTTATTCAATATCCAGCTTTCACAACTAACTATATAATGCGACTGAAAATAACATGGCACGAGTCAGGCACACCTTCATCTTCAGTGTAACATCTGTGATTTTCAACACTTTAAAGGGGTTTTTGCAACAGCTTTTCACAATGCAATGTGTCTATTGATTTCTTGACTGCTGCTTCCATGGGTGTTGATTGTAGAACCAAGTAAAGCAAAATCTCGGACAACCTCAGTATTTTCTCCATTTATCATGAAGTGGCATACTGACCCAGTTGTATGGATTTTTGTTTTGTTGATGTTAGGCACAATCCATAATGAAGGCCATGTTCTTTGATCCTCATCAATAAATGCTTCAAATCTTCTTCAGTTTTAGCTTGCAGAGTTGTGTCATCTGAATTATGCAAGTTGTTAATGATTCTTTCTCCAATCATGATGCCAAATTCTTATTCATAAAATCCAGCTTCTCGGATTATTTGCTCGCCATAGAGACTGAAGAGGTACAGGTAAAAGGATATGGCCCTGACACACACTTTTCTTGATTTTAAACCAGGCAGTGTTTCCTTGGTCTGTTTGAACAGCTGCCTCCTGGTCCATGTACATATTTTTCATGAGTACAATTAAGTGCTCTGGTATTCCCACTCTTCACAATATTACCCATAATTTGTTATGATCCACACAGTCAAATGCCTTTGAATAGTCAATAAAACAGAGATATCTTTCTGGTATTCTTTCCTTTTGGCTAATATCCATCAGACATCAGCAATGCTATCTCCGGTCCCATGGTCTCTTCTGAATCCGCTATGATTTTCTGGAAGTTCCCTCCCTATGTACTGCTGCACTTGCTTTTGACTGATCTTTAGCAATTTCACTTGTGTGAATTTTAATGATATTGTTCAGTAACTTCCACATTCAGGAGAGTCCCCTTTCTTGGGAATAGCCACAAACATTGATCTCTTCCAGTTGGTTGTCCAGGTAGCTGTTTTCCAAATCTTTTGCACAAATAAATGAGCACCTCCAGTGCTGCATCTGTTTATTGAAACATCTCAATTAGTATTTCATCAGTTCCTTGGGCCTTGTGTTTTGCCAATTCCTTCAAGGTAGCTTCCCTTTGTTCTTCAGTACCATTGGTTCCTGGTCATATGCAACCTCTTGAAATGGTTGGTCATTCAACAATTCTTTTTGGTAGAATGGCTTTGTGTATTCTTTCCATCTTCTTTTGCTATTTCCTGTGTCATGTAATATCTTCCCTGTAGAATTCTCCACTACCGCCACTGGAGGCTTGGGTTTTTTCTTTAATTCATTAAGCTCAAGCTTAAGGATAAATAGAGCATGTTCTTCCTTTTTGGTTTTCTATCTCCAACTCTTTGCACATGTCATTATAATATTTGATTTTGTCTTCTTGAGCTTCCCTTCAAAATGTTCTGTTTAATTCTCTAACTTTGTCATGTCATCCTTTTAACTTTGGCTGCTTGACATTCAAAGGAAAGTTTCAGAGTCTCTTTGACATGTAGTTGGTCTTTTCTTTTTTCCCCTGTCTTTTTAATAGCCTTTTGCTTTTCTAATGAATGGTTTCTGTAATGTCATGCCAGCACTCATCTGATCTTTGATCATTAGTGTCTAACGTATCAAATCTGTTCTTGAGGTGGTCTCTGAACTCAGGTGGGATATACTCAAGGTCATACTTTGGCTCTTGTACACTTGTTCTAATTTTCTTCAGTTTCAGTTTGAACATGCATATGAGCAGTTGAAGGTCTGATCCGCAATCAGAACCTGATGTTCTGACTTTTGATAATTACATTTTTCGTTGTCTCTTTCCACAACTGCAGAATATTTGGTTCCTGTGTGTTCCATCTGGTGATTTCCATGTGTATAGTCATCATTTATGTTGGTGTCTGTCACCAAAGCCACATTTTCCAACTACTGAGCCTTATTCTTTGTTTTTAACTTTTGCATTCCAGATTCAGTAATTATCAGTTCATCCTGAGTGTATGTTTGATACATTTCATATTGCAGAAGCTGGTAAAAATCTTCCCTGTCTTCTTCTGTAGTCCTTGTGGTAGGTGCATATATTTGAATAATAGTCACATTAACTGGCCTTCCTTGTAGGTATGTGGATATTATTCCTTCACAGGCAGCATTTTACTTCAGGACCTATCTTGATATATCTTTTTGATGATGAATGCTATCCCATTTCTCTTTAATTTGCCATTCCTGGTATAGAAAACCATATTATTATCTGATTGAAAATGGTCCATGCCAGTCCATTTTAGTTCACTGATGCCTAGAATTTCAGTATTTATATACTCTATTTCCCTTCTGAAGGTTTTCTAATTTTCCTAGATTCATACTATGTACATTCAATGTTCCAATTACTAATGGATGTTTACAGTTTGTTACTTCTCATTTTGAGTCATGCCACATCAGCAAATGGAGATTCCTGTGGCTTTACACCATTCCTGTCATTAAGGTAGACTCTACTTTTAGGAGGCAACTCTTCCACAGTCATCTTTTGAGTGCCTTCCAATCCGGCAGAGAGTGGGGAGGCTTATTTCCTGGCCCTATATCTGATAGTGTTTCTTTGTTCTTCATAGGATTTTCAGTGGATAATTGTTTCAGGAGTGGGTTAGCCATGTCCTTCTTCCTAGTCTGTCTTAGTCTGGAATCCCAGCTGAAACCTCTCCACCAGGGTGACCCTGCTGGTATCTGCACTACCAGTGGTAAAGCTTTCAGCATCATAGCAACACTCAAGCCCCCAGAGAATGGCAAACTGACAGAAAAGTGGGGGGAATAAACTGGTCCTGAATTAATACATACATGCATTCACAAGTGGATGAAGGAGGAAATGAACTTTGCTTACTTACTTCAGAAGTTGTTCCAAGACAGTCTGGAGAGTAAATTCCAGTGTGTAACTCATTCCACAATCATTTACTAAACACTCACTGTGTGTCAGGTACTCTTCTAGAGACTAGGGATACAGAAGGGCACACACACAAAAACATCATTGACTTAGGGGATAATTCCTGCAGAGCTCCAAAGTACTTTGCCTATTATCTTCCAAGAATAGAGGCAAAGTGTAACTTGTTTTTTCATAGGGCACAGCAAGAGGAAAAGCCGTGACCCAAGAGTACATCAGTCCAGAATTCTAGCCTCTTGTCTCAAGCTCTTCCATCACTTAGCAATATGGTCTTGGGAAAGAAATATACTTGACATCTTGGACTTCATGGAGGTTTGTGGTCTTCACTCTGAAATGTCTTCTAGGTTTCAGAATCTATACATCTAGGTAAACATGTCTTAATAAGATGGATCCTGAGGAATTCACTGAGAAACTTAGAATCATTTTGGATAAGAATCCTTCCAAAAAATTAATTGTAATAACCTACCTAGGATATACACAGATATACTTAGAGTGCTGTTGTTGTTGTTGTTAGTAGAGTGCTGTTGTTGTTGTTGTTAGGTGCCATCAAGTTGTATCTGACTCATAGTGACCCTCAGAGTGTTTTAATTGTTTGAGGATTGCCTTGGGAGGAGATTGCCAGGTTCTTCTCCCATTTTATTGTGGTGCTGGGGATTGAACCTGGGTCCTCAGAGAGTGCAGAGCAGCACTCTACCAGCTGATCTAAACCCTAGCCCATACCTAGAGTAGAATGCAAAAAATAAAAATTAAAAATACAAAAATAAAAGACATATTCAAGAAATTGAATGAACAGCATCCATGGAAGCTCCTCAGGGAGATCTGAGACTGAGAAGACAAGGAACTCTAAACAGTGCAATAATCAGATGATTACAGTTTTCTATTTATGTTCCCAGGGCCAAAAGCAGCTGGAAGAGATGCAGATTCATTCATGGTGAATGGGATTCTTGGGGAGTCGGTTACTTTCCCCTTAAATATCCAAGAATCAAAGCAAGTTATCAGCATTGCTTGGACTTCTAAAACATCGGTTGCTTTCATAAATCCAGAAGCCTCAGGAACAGCACCCATAGTTACCGTGACACACAAAAACTATTCTGGAAGAATAAAAGTCATAGATCAGAACTACAACCTGGTCATTAGCAATCTGAGGATGGAAGATGCAGGAGACTACAAAGCAGACATAAATATACAGACCAGTCCTGACACCACCACGAAGCACTACCATCTTCATGTCTATCGTAAGTTGTGGGAGGACAGAAGACAGTTCTTATCTTTGCTTTGCAAATTTACTATCTAAACAACATGTGTATTTCTGAAAATGGGGTTTCCTAAATCATTTATTCATATTACTATATAAATACATCAAAAGTTATAAAGAGGATGTGGTCTTATTGTAGTCCTGGTCTTGCCAGATTTTAGCTATGTTATCTTCCATCAACAGTTTGTCCTTTGAGCATTGCTTTTTTTCTTTTTTATAAAATGTCAATAATCACTGGGTGTGGGAGCACACACCTGCAATCTCTGCACTGTATGTGGGAGGTGGATGCAGAAAGATCACAAGTTCGAGGCCAAATTGAGTGACATAGCAAGTTGAAGACCATTTTGGGCTATGTCATGAGACTGTGTCTCAATAAAATAAAAATAAAATAAAATAAAATAAAATGTTGGCAATCATATTACCCATTGTGAGAGTCCAGTAAAATAGTGTAAACAAAGTGTGTTTTTTAAAAGATCTGTTTTTAAGTAATTACAGATATGTAGGATGATGCAAAGAAAGGTACAGGGAGGTTCTGTGTAGGCCTTACTTTTTGTTGGTGTTGTTAGGTGCTGTCAAGTCAGTATCCAACTCATAGCAGCCATATGTACAATAGACAAAACACTATGGTTGCTCTTCTCTGCTATTCATTAAGTTTTCAATGGCTGATTGTTTAACAGATGAAACACTATGGTTCTCTTCTCAGCTATTCATAGGGTTTTCAATGGCTGACTGTTTGGGGGGAGTGGGTTGCCAGATCCTTCTCCCAAGTCTTTACTTAGTCTTGCATAAATGTAGCTCAGTGCTAAAATCTGGAAATTGACATTGTTATAATCTATAGCACTTATTTAGAATTCACCAGCTATACCTGCACTCATTTATGTGTGTGTGTGTGTGGTTCATGTGGCTTTATGTAAACACTACCACAGTTAAGATAATTAACTGTATTATCCCCAAATTTCTTCATGCTGTCCCTTTATGACTACACCCACTACTTCTCTTTCCTTTCCCTAACCCCTGGAACCTACTAATCTGCTCATATCTATAATTATATTATTTCAAAAATGTTATATAGATGGAATTATGCAGTATATATGTATTCTTTTGAAATTTTTTTCACTCAGAGTGGTTTCTTTGAGTTTCGTCCAAAGTGTTGTATGTATCAACAGTTTATATTTTTTAATTGTTGGATAGTATTCCAGGGTGCAGATATAGTAGTTCATTTAACCATTCACCTATCAAAGAGCATTTTAGTTATTTCCAGTTTGGGGCTCTTACAAATGAAGCTGCTATGAATATTTGTGTACAAGTTTCTGCATGAGATAAATTTTGATTTCTCTGCAATAAATGAAGATCAATTTTCATTTCTCTGAGATAAATGCCTGAGAATTAAGTCTGATAGTAAGTCCATTTTTAGTTTTAAAAGAAATCACCAGAATATTTTTCATTTGCCAGGAATGTACAAATGATCCAGTTTCTCCACCTCTTCACTAGCATTTGATGTTATCATTTTTTTTTGATTAGTAATTTTTTAATTGGGGTACAACTTAATAGGTTTAATTATGACATCTCCATACATGAATATTATTTATGTTGCTCATGTTCACCTCCTCCCTTACCCTCTTATGACTCCTCATCCCCTTCCTTCCCACCAATGATCCTCCTTCTGCTTGCATGTCTTGTTTGTGCATGTGTGTGTATGATATAAATGTGTATATATAAATCCAGATTTTGCCATTAAGAGCAAAATGTGATATTGCTCTTCCTTTCCCTATTACACTTTCTTACTGCTTCCTCCTCTCTTTTAAGTCTCGTTTCTCTGCCTATAGTACTCCTCCACTTTCATAACATATATATTAAAATATTGAAGATATATTGAAATCTAGCAGCCACATATGAGAGAAAACATGTGATGTTTGTTTTTCTGGGTCTGCTTTATTTTGCTTAAAATGATGATCTCTAGTTCTATCCATTTTTCAGCAAATGTCATAATTTCATCCTTGTTTATGGCTGAATAAAACACCAAGGTATATATGTATTACATTTTCCTTATCCATTTATCTCTTGATGGGCACCGAGGTTGAGTCTATATACTGCTATTGTCATTAATTTTTTTTATTTTGGTCATTTTGATGGGTATATAGTGATAACTCATTTTAGTTTCAATTCTAACTTCTTTGATAGATAATGCAAATATCTTTTTAAACATAAACAATTAGAACTATTCATCACCGGCCAGATGCTGTGGTGACCCCTGTAATCCCAATGACTTAGAAGGCTAAGGTAAGAGGATTGTAAATTCAAGGCTAGAGACAGCCTGCATAATTTATCAAGACCCTGTTTCAAAATTAAAAAACAAAAGTTGGCTGGGGGTGCAAGTCAGTGGTAGAGTGCTTGCCTTGAATGTGCAAAGCCCTGAGTTGAAGGCCCCAGTACTGAAAAAAAAAAACCTATTTGTTATTATCATTATAATTGCTGTAATGTGTTATGCAATGCTATCCAAAGCATTTTTTGTGGACTGGCAGCATCACTATCACCTCAGAGCTCTTTGGAAATGCAAATTCTCAGGACCTACCCCCAATCTTTGGTGATGAAGCCCAGTTATCTGTGTTTCACATACTTTCTGGATTATTTCTTTGTGGTAAATCAAATTGAGATGTACTGTAAGTGAGAAATACACACAAGCTTTTGAAGTCTTAACTCTGAAAAATAGTTTTCATATTGGGTATAGGTTGAAATGATACTTTGGATATTGTTGGTTAAATAAAATGTATGGTTAAATTAACATTACCTATTTTTACTATTTTAAATTTGGTTATTGTGTGTGTGTGTGCGTGTGCGTGTGTGTGTGTGTGTGTGTGTTAGTGACCATCAAGTCAAACTGAACTCACAGTACAATGAAACAAAACACTCCCCAACACTAGGCCATGCTTGGCACTATGTCATGACTTCTCTGCTATTCATAGGATTTTTTATAGCTAATTGTTTCGGGAGTGGGCTGCCAGGTTGTTCTCCCATTTTTGCAGTGTTGGGGATTAAACCCAGAGCCTCAGAGCTTGTAGGGCAGCACCCTACCAACTAACCTAAACTGCAGCCCAATGTGGTTATTAGAAAATTTAAAATTACATAATAATTCACATTACATTTCTGTTAGGCAGTATTAGCTTCTAACAGAAAAACACTTGGGCCATTTCTCAAGGATTTCACTGTCCATCTGCCCCATAGCAGAAAAACATAGCAATGTGACTAATCCATATTGTGATAGATATAATTCAGTTATATAGTTCATGCACTAAAATGAAAGTTCCTCAATGGCAGTGACTTTGAATTTTAATTTCATCATTGTATTTCTAGCACTCACATAAACAGGTACACAGTGGATGCAACAGAATTATTTGTCGAATTTAAAAATAAATGAATCATAATATTCTCAAATTCCATTGTGCTTGACAATTATAAATGTTCAATTGCTATAGGATGACTGAATCAGATTCTATCTCAGTGGAGGGCACAATGGAAACAAAGAGCAAGGCTCAATAGTTGGAAAATATGGCCTTGGTGACAAAAATGATACTGGAATCATAAGAAAATTTCTCAGACCAACAAACTTTTCGTTGCAAATACATCTTTTCACCAACAAAAGTGGTGACTATACACATGGAAATCACCAGATGGAACACACAGGAACCAAATATTCTGCAGTTGTGGAAAGAGACAACGAAAAATGTAATTATCAAAAGTCAGAACATCAGGTTCTGATTGCGGATCAGACCTTCAACTGCTCATATGCATGTTCAAACTGAAACTGAAGAAAATTAGAACAAGTGTACAAGAGCCAAAGTATGACCTTGAGTATATCCCACCTGAGTTCAGAGACCACCTCAAGAACAGATTTGATACGTTAGACACTAATGATCAAAGATCAGATGAGTGCTGGCATGACATTACAGAAACCATTCATTAGAAAAGCAAAAGGCTATTAAAAAGACAGGGGAAAAAAGAAAAGACCAACTACATGTCAAAGAGACTCTGAAACTTTCCTTTGAATGTCAAGCAGCCAAAGTTAAAAGGATGACATGACAAAGTTAGAGAATTAAACAGAACATTTTGAAGGGAAGCTCAAGAAGACAAAATCAAATATTATAATGACATGTGCAAAGAGTTGGAGATAGAAAACCAAAAAGGAAGAACATGCTCTATTTATCCTTAAGCTTGAGCTTAATGAATTAAAGAAAAAACCCAAGCCTCCAGTGGCGGTAGTGGAGAATTCTACAGGGAAGATATTACATGACACAGGAAATAGCAAAAGAAGATGGAAAGAATACACAAAGCCATTCTACCAAAAAGAATTGTTGAATGACCAACCATTTCAAGAGGTTGCATATGACCAGGAACCAATGGTACTGAAGAACAAAGGGAAGCTACCTTGAAGGAATTGGCAAAACACAAGGCCCAAGGAACTGATGAAATACTAATTGAGATGTTTCAATAAACAGATGCAGCACTGGAGGTGCTCATTTATTTGTGCAAAAGATTTGGAAAACAGCTACCTGGACAACCAACTGGAAGAGATCAATGTTTGTGGCTATTCCCAAGAAAGGGGACTCTCCTGAATGTGGAAGTTACTGAACAATATCATTAAAATTCACACAAGTGAAATTGCTAAAGATCAGTCAAAAGCAAGTGCAGCAGTACATAGGGAGGGAACTTCCAGAAAATCATAGCGGATTCAGAAGAGACCATGGGACCGGAGATAGCATTGCTGATGTCTGATGGATATTAGCCAAAAGGAAAGAATACCAGAAAGATATCTCTGTTTTATTGACTATTCAAAGGCATTTGACTGTGTGGATCATAACAAATTATGGGTAATATTGTGAAGAGTGGGAATACCAGAGCACTTAATTGTACTCATGAAAAATATGTACATGGACCAGGAGGCAGCTGTTCAAACAGACCAAGGAAACACTGCCTGGTTTAAAATCAAGAAAAGTGTGTGTCAGGGCCATATCCTTTTACCTGTACCTCTTCAGTCTCTATGGCGAGCAAATAATCCGAGAAGCTGGATTTTATGAATAAGAATTTGGCATCATGATTGGAGAAAGAATCATTAACAACTTGCATAATTCAGATGACACAACTCTGCAAGCTAAAACTGAAGAAGATTTGAAGCATTTATTGATGAGGATCAAAGAACATGGCCTTCATTATGGATTGTGCCTAACATCAACAAAACAAAAATCCATACAACTGGGTCAGTATGCCACTTCATGATAAATGGAGAAAATACTGAGGTTGTCCGAGATTTTGCTTTACTTGGTTCTACAATCAACACCCATGGAAGCAGCAGTCAAGAAATCAATAGACACATTGCATTGTGAAAAGCTGTTGCAAAAACCCCTTTAAAGTGTTGAAAATCACAGATGTTACACTGAAGATGAAGGTGTGCCTGACTCGTGCCATGTTATTTTCAGTCGCATTATATAGTTAGTTGTGAAAGCTGGATATTGAATAAGGGAGACAGGAAAAGAATTGATGCATTTGAATTATGGTGCTGGAGATGAATACTCAATACACTATAGACTACCAAGAGAACCAGCAGATCTGTCACAGAAGTACAACCAGAGTGCTCCATGGAAATAAGGGTGGCTAGACTATGTCTTACATATTTTGGACATGTTGTCAGGAGGTACCAATTCCTAGAGAAGGACATCATGTTTGGGTGAAAGGCAGGTCAATGAAAAAAATGAAAACCCTCAACTAGATGGATGGACACGGTGGCTGTAACATGGGCTTAAAGATAGAAA
>VMDO01042877.1:0-10231 GCA_007922755.1 Pedetes capensis
TATCTTTGCCAGAATTCCAATACCTATGTTAGGCTAAAACATTTTAAAACAAAAATCCTAGTCATATGGACAGGTTAGTATTGTCTTCACTAATAGTAATCTCTATTAAGCTGTATAATAGGATTAATAAACCCTTTAACATGTTATACAAATGGTAGAGGAAACTAATAAATAATTTGGAAATAATCACACAAGAAAAAAAAATATGATTCTCTATTTTGCTCATTTAAGGAGCACAGTATTTCTTAACCAATATCTAATTATCAAAGTAGTTGAAAAAATAAGAGCTTTTCCTCTTGGAAAGAAATTTACTAATGCCCATAGCATTGCATGTTCATGGCAAGTTAGTGTGGGCTACCCTTTAGTATTGCCTGCAGCAGTACCATTGTGGCATCTGAACCCTTCATATCTTGGAAGGTAAGCAGGGTCTGACCTGGCTAGTACTTGGATGGGAGACCCCCTAGAAACACCAGGTAGTATAGGTTTGCTAGAAAGACTCGGCAACCCACTCCCCCCAAAAAACAATCAGCCATTGAAAACCCTATGAATAGCAAAGAAGCACTAATAATAGTGTTTCACCTGTTGTACATAGGGTCACTGTGAGTCAAACACTGACTTGAAGGCACCTAACAACATCAACAAAAACCCTTTAGTATATTGATTTAATAAAATGTGGTCCAAGAAAATTTGTACATCCTCAATATGCATTTAGGGTATCTACAACATCAAACTATTTTCATAACAATGATAAAACCATAATTGCTTTTGTTTCACTTTACTGACATTTATACTGATGAACCAAATTGATGTTGCTGTAGAAAGAATTGTGGTAAAACTGGACTGGACTGAGTTATTGTTGTGAATGGTGAATAATATTAACTTTACTAAATCTCAACCTTTGAATATGATTTTAATTTATTTTCTAATCTGCATTACAAAAGGAGAAGCACAGCTACTACTAACTATAGTAAATGGTTGTCACCAGGAAAAGCACTTGGACGGTTATTTAACCGTTGTTGAATTAACTTCTGTTCTCATGTGCCATCATTTTTACTCGAAAGAACATCCATGCCAAAAGATGAACCTATGTGAATTTCCCAAAGAGAGAAAGAAACATGCAGGCAATTTGTTGCCAAAGACAAAATTGTCCTTTCAAATGAAAATTAAAATTTTGGAAAATCTGTATGTCATTGTCAGACTGATAACTTCCCAATACTGACAGGTATCTTTAATCATATCTGTAGGATTTTAACAAGTAAATTTTTGATACACTGAATTGGGTCAACATTTTTAGCTTCTCTATAATTGTATGAATTAATATTTTCCATCTGATGAATTCATGTGAGTACAAATTCATTCATGAAGAAAATTTATTAAAATTTCAAGGTAGACCAATGAATTTTAATGAACTATAAGAAATTTCATTGATGTAGCCTCAACTTTCATAGTAAAACTAAGCTTTAAGAAATGACTCTTTAATGTTTTGGTTGTGTTTTGTTTTGTTTTGCAGTACTTTGAACCCAGAGCCTTATACATACTAGGAAAATGTTCTATCTCTGTTCTGCATGCCCAGTCCTTTATTATTGTTATTTATTTGAAGACAGCATCTCACTACATTGTGCAGGCTGCCTCTGGTTTCAAATTTGTGATACTGTTGTCTCTGCTTTTTGAGTAGCTAGGACTGTAGACAAGTGTCACAATGCCCAGCTCGGTGTGTTTTCACATTCACATTCAAGTATTACTCTCATTTCCAAATATAACTACATGTGAGGGTTTTTCAGTACATCTTAACCAAAGAAGCATATCACAAGACATAGAATGCATATACAAATATGAAAAGATGGCTTTTTCTTTTTCATTGTCCTTAGGCACGGTCCAGTCAGTGTCTGACTCATAGCGACCCTTTGTACAACAGACAAAACACTATTGTCAGTGCTTCTCTGCTATTCATAGGGTTTTCAGTGGCAGGTTGATTTTTGGGAGTAGGTTACTGGGTCCATCTTCCAAGCCTACAGTTTTTCACTTTTTGAGACAGGATCTTGCTAGATTACACAGACTGCCTCTGTTCTAAAACTTGCGATCCTCCTGCTTCTGCCTCTGAGTCACAATGGCATGGGCCACTGTGCCTGGCTCAGGATTGATTTTTATTTAAAATGAATTCTGCAGCTGGGTGCAGTAGCTCATACTGATAATCCTGATTGCTCAAGAAGCAGAGGCAGAGGGATTGTGAGTTTGGTCATAACGTAGTGAGATCCTCTCTCAAGATTAAAAACTTTAAAAAGGTGCTTGGGTACAAATTAGTGGTACAGAGCTTGCAAAGTACGTGCCTATCCCTGTGCTTAACACCCATTATAACAACAAATGAGTTCTGCATATGTAGATTATACCACTATTGGTCATGCAATATTAATATAGCCTGAAGCTGTAACACTGTGGTGTCTGAGCCCATCAGATCTCAGAAGCTAAGCAGGGTCAGGCCTGATTAGTACTTGGATGGGAGACTGCCTGGGAACACCAGGTTTGGGAGAATGACTTGGCAGCCCACTCCCCCAAAACAATCAGCCACTAAAAACTCTATGAATAGCAGAGCAGCACTAACAATACTGTTTTGCGTGTTGTACATAGGATCACTATGAGCCAGACACCAACCCCACCTAACAACAAACCATATATATATATATATATATATATATATATATATATATATATATATATATATATATTTCATATATATATAATATATGTAAAATTCAACTTAAATAAGGGAATTTGATATGATACCTACTTTCTAGAAGAGTATTACTCAGAGGGTTTATTTTCTTTTATACTTTTGTGTCAATTTGGAATCAATGGTGTAATTATAAAACATGTCTCCTGTTA
Organism: Pedetes capensis; assembly: GCA_007922755.1. Lineage (NCBI taxonomy): Eukaryota > Metazoa > Chordata > Mammalia > Rodentia > Pedetidae > Pedetes > Pedetes capensis. The sequence goes on from VMDO01042877.1 coordinate 2,881, forward strand.
TTTCAAATCTTTGAATATACTGAGACTGGTTTCCTATCTCTGAATGTGTTTTAGCCTGTTGCATATACTTTGTGCACTGGAAGTGAGGATTGATTATCCCATTTTTGTTGGCAATTTGGTCAAGCTAGTTGCTTGTATTTTTCAAGTACTGTATTTCCTTTCAGATATTCTATTTATTTGTCCTATCACTGAAATCAATGTGTTAGTCAGCTCTTGATCTATTTCTCCTTTTAGTCTTGTTTGGTTTTGCTTAATATTTTTTAAAGCTTTGTTAGTAATTGCCTACATATTTAACATTGTTAAACTTTGTAGATTGGTTTTTGAATAAAATAAAGTGTTCCTTTTAATCATTATTATCACTCTGGATCATTATTATTCCTCTTTATCCATTTCAATGACACTTTAAAACTCACTTTCTTTATATGCTCTTTTATTATTTTTATCTGAAATTACAGGGAATAAATAAATAAAGGGAAAAAGGGGGATTCTTAATTAGAAGTGTTCTTAATAGCCTTCAGTCTCTCTATGGCCATCTGAATGCTAGGAAACATCCCTGTGTTTCCTGAGGGATGCAACTGTCCTATGACATTTAAGTTCTTATATCCTATACTAAATGAACTTATGTTCTGTGCTTGTGTTTGATGAGATTAATTTTTCAATAATCACATGGCAACATGAACAGTGTTTTATTTTTAAGTAATTGTTAATTGTTTTGGTCAGATATTTAGAAACATCACTAGCTTACCATAGCCAAAATTAATTTTGTTTTGTGTTTACCCTACTATGAATTTATTATTTCCTTCCTGATAGATTTTTGATTCTTTAATTCACTCTGTAAATCACGTGATAGAATACCTGCAACTGTTTCTGTTTTCCTAAATGAATATAGTCTGGTATTATACTTGCAATTGTAAATGATTGTAAAAAAGTATATTATTTCTAACAGAAATATGAAATTAACTTTATGATAAGTGGGATCATGGGACATGAGTGATCAAGAATATGTAGTGAATAATCAGTAATATATAGCACACATTTGTTTAGAATGATATGTCTATTAATGACAAGATTTGGCACACTAAGCTTCTTACAGATGGAACAGAATTTTAATTTAGAAATGTGGCTAATGACAGCACACTGGTTGGCTGCCTTTGGCTTCACTGAAGATAGTACAGATGTAAAATAATTTTATAACAAAAATCTTGTTTAACTTTCAAGTGAAGAGTAAGATTTCAAAATAGCTCCTAAGGCCAATTGAGGTGCTTCACGTCTGTAATCTGAGTGACTCAGGAGGTAGAGGCAGGAGGATCCCAGGTACAGCACCAGAGGCAGCATGCACTGCTTAGTGAGATCCTGTCTCAAGATAAAGAGTGAAAAGTGGGCTGAGGGGGCAGTCCACTGGTAGAGCACCTGCAAAGTATGTGTGAGGCCCTGGGTTCAACCCTCAAGTACAACAAAACAAAACAGAATAAAAGGAATAAAACTCCACCACCAACAACAAAAAAACTGTCCTGAGAGAAATGTTCCATATGATAGAAAGAGAGACAATATATCCCTAAACTAGAAGGAAAGGCAAAGAATGTCTTTAGTAGCAGAATTAAAATATAACTTGACCTCACATTTTAACTAAGTCTGATAAGAGAAAGTTAAAGTCTTAAATGAGAACCCAGGGCCTCAGAGAGTATTGAGAAGCACTCTACCAGATGAGGTCAACCTCAGCCCCCTCAAGGTATAGTTTACTCCCCAGAACCCTCCATTTGCTGATGTGGCATGACTCAAAATGAGAAGCAACAACAGTAAACATTCATTAATAATTGGAATGTGGAATATACATAGTAAGAATCTAGGAAAATTAGAAATTGTCGAAAGTGAAGTGGAACACACAAATATTGACATCTAGGCATCAGTGAGCTAAAACAGACTGGTATTGGGCATTTTGACCAAACAATCATATGGTCTGCTATGCCAAAGTGGCAACATGAAGAGAAATGGGATTGTATTCATCATCAAAAAAAGACACCTCAAGATCTGTCCTTAAGCATAATGCTGTCAGTGATAGAATAATATCCATACACTTATAAGGAAGACCAGGATAAGTGTAGCTTAGTTGGTAGAGTGCTGCTCTAAGCTCTCTGAGGCCCTGGGTTTGATACCCAACACACACACAAACAAACAACAACCAAAAAAATGGGAGAAAGACTTGACATTGATGAAACAATCCCAAAATAATCAGCATCTGAAAACTATATGAATATTACATAGTTCTTGGCATGGCACTGTCTTGGAGAGCATTTTTGTTCTGTTGTACATAGTATCATTATGAGTCGGATCTGACTTGATGGCACATAGCACAATGACAGAAGGCCAGTTAATATGACTATTATTCAAATTTGCACACCCACCACTAAGAACACAGATGAAGATAGGGAACATTTTTACCAGCTTTTAAGTCTGAAATTGATTGAACATGCAATCAAGATGCATTGATAATTATTGGTGATTGGAATGCAAAAACTGGAAACAAAGAAGAAGGCTCATTCGTTGGAAAATATGGCCTAAATTATAAAAAGAAGCTAGAGATTGCATAATTGTATTTCATCAGACCAAGTATTTTTTAATTGTAAATATATTTTTTCACCAATATAAACAGTGACTATACACATGTAATTCACCAAGTGAAACAGACAGTAATCAAATTATATCTGTAGAAAGAGATGATGAAAGATTTCAATATCAAAAGTCAGAATAAGACAAAGTGATGATTGTGGGTCAGACCATCAACTGGTTGTATGCAAATTCAAATTGAAACTGAATAAAATTAGAGCAAGTAAACAAGAGCCCAGGTATGACATTAAATATATCTCAACTGATTTCAGAGACCACCTCAAGAATTGATGTGATGTATTAGATATTAATGATTGAAGACTAGAAGAGTTGTGGTATGACAATGAAAACATTCATGAGGAAAGCAAAATGCTATTAAAAACAAAAAACAGAAGAAAACAAAACAAAACAAAAAAACACCAGGAAAACCTGGGCTTGGTGGCATATGCCTGTAATCTCAGCGATTTGGGAGGCAGAGGCAGGAGGATCTCAAATACAAGATTAGAGGTAGTCTGAGTAATTTGGCAAGTCTCACAAAGAAAAGAAAATGGGCTGGGGCTGCTACTCAGCAGTACAGCATTTGCAAAGCATGCAAGCACAAGGCCCTGGGACAACCCCCAGTACCAAAAAAAAAAAAAAAAAAAAAAAAAAAAAAAAAAAAAAAAAAAAAAAAAAAAAAAGCAAGGAAAAAAGAAAAGACCAAGTCATATGTCAAGAGAGACTCTGAAACTTGCCCTTGAACATTAAGTAGCTAAAGTAAAGAGGAAGACATGATGAAGTTAAAGAACTTACCAAAATTTCAAGGGGCAGCTAAAGAAGACAAAATCAAATACTACAATAATGTGCAAAGAGCTGGATATAGAAAACCAAAAGGGAAGAATATATTCTGTTTCTTTCAAGCTTCAGGAATTGAAGAAAAAATTCAAGTCATGAGTGGCAATAGTGAATAATTTTACAAAAAAAATATTAAGCAACACAGGAAACATCAAAAGATGATGGAAGGAATTCACAGTCATATAAAAAAGAATTTGTGAATGGTCAACCATTTCAGGAGGTTGCCTATGATTAGGAATCAATGGTACTGAAGGAAGAAGTGGAACCTGCCTTGAAAGAATTTGCAAAACACAAGGCTCCAGGAATTGACAGCATGCTAACAGAAACATTTCAACAAACAGGGGCAGTACTGGAGGTGCTTACTTCTTTATGGCAAAAAAAAATGAAAGAAATTTACCTGGCCAACTGACTGGAAGAGATTGGTATTTGTGCTTATTCCCAAAGAAAGGGGAAGCAGTGGAATGTAGAAATAAATGATAGAATAATATCATACATATCACACACAAGTAAAATTTTGCTAATGATATTTCAAAATTGAGTGCAGCAATAGACAGACAGGGAACTGCCAGAAAATCAATCCATATTCAAAAGAAAGTATGTAATTAGGGACATCATTGCTGATGTCAGAGGAATATTGGCTAAAAACAGAGAATACCAGAAAAATGTCTATCCACATTTTATTGGCTATGCCAAGGCATTTGACTATGTTGTTCACAACAAATTATGGATAACATTGAGAGGAATGTGCTCATAAAGAATCTGCACATAGACTAGAAATAGTGATTTGAGCAGAGCAAGGAAATACTGCCTGGTTTAAAGTTGAGAAAGGTGTGTGTCAGGGATGCATCCTTTCACCATATCTCTTCAATCTCTATGCTGAGCAAATAATACATGAAGTTACACTTTATGAAGAAGAATGTGGGATTCTGACTGTAGGAAGATTCATTAACAACCTGTATTATGCAGATGACACACCTTGCTGAAAATGACGAGGATTTGAGATGTTTATTGATGAAGATCAAAGAACACAACATTCAGTATGGATTGTGCCTCAACATCAAGGAAAGAGAAATCCTTACGATGGGATCAGTAAGCCAGTTCATGATAAATGGAGAAAAGATTGAGGTTGTCCAAAATTTTATTTTACTTGGTTCTACTATCAACACTCATGGAAATAGCATTCAAGAAATCAAAAGAAGTATTGCATTGAGAAAAGCTATTACAAAAGACTTCTTTAACATGTAGAATAGTAAAAACGACACATTGAAGAAGAAGGTGCACCGGACTCATGCCATGGTATTTTCAGTAGTATCTTATGTTTGTGAAAGCTGGACAATAAATAAGGGAGAAAGGAGAAGAATTGATGCATTTGAATTATGGTGCTGAATATGAATATTGAATATACCATGGACTGCCAAGAGAATCAAGACATAATCCTAGCAGAAGTGCAAGTAGCATGCTCCCTGGAAGGAAAGATGACTTGACTGCTTCTTAGGAATTTTTGACATGTTATCAGAGGACCAATCCCTGGAGAAGGACATCATGCTTGAGAAAGTAATGGATCAGCTATATAAAGGATGACCCTCAAGGAGGTAGATTCAAACAGTGCCTGCATCAATAGCCTTAAGCATAAAAGAAAATGATGCACGTGGCACACTGTCATATAGTTTTTCATTCTGTTGTACATAGAGTTGCTATGAGTCAGACCTGAGTCAAGGGCACCTAACAAGAACAACAACAAATATTTGAAAAATTCCATCAAATAATGTCAAAAATGAATTTTCAATAACTTTGGAAATGGTAATTTTAAGGTATTAAGACTCCTTTCAGTCCTCAATAGCAGAAAAAAATTTAAAATATCTTTTCTTTAGCTAAAGACTAATTAAGGAATTTCAAGAAATTTTTTCTATCTTTTATACTAAATCGGCTTTCCAATTGAAAATGGTAGAATTTGAAGAATTATATGTGTTTAGTAATTAGTGTATTGTCACGTTTTATCCATTCATTAGCTAAATTATTTCAAAATTATGAAAGAATGAAAGTAATCTAAGATTTCTTGAACATCCACTATGTACCAAAATTCTGATTTCATGTAAAAGTTATTAACTAATGGATACCTAAGTGTTGGTCATTTGTAATAAAAGTTCTATATTTATAAAAAGCAAGATGAAATATTTTACACGTATAATAGCATTTAATACTCACATCAACCTGGTGCATTAGGTAATTTATTTTCATATTACTATGATGATACTGAGTTTTATAATGTACTAAATAATTTCTTGAGGTGACATCATCCTGAATTTTTGAGATTCACTATATTGTCTATTTGTAAAGTTGCCTATCTCTTTACTGTGAAGAAACAGTCTCCTAAAAGACAACAACAAGATCTCAGGTTATGCAGCTGTCCACAATAGTTCAGCCAAAATAAAGGGATTTTCTATTTGGTTTTGAAATCTCCCCATACCTCTCTATTAATAACACTCACATCCTTGGTTTATCTTTGCTGATTGGTAATGTGTTTTTGTAGAATGAATGGTTAAAAATATATCTCAAAAGCAGAAAAATACTAATAAAGCTCAAAATAACTGAAATTCTCAATAAAGATGACCTCATGAAAAGAAAGCAAACCTCGAAAATATTCTCTTATAAAGATTTATTAAATATACAATATCAAGGGAATTAACTGTGTCAGGAGATGTTTGACTTACCTATTCATAAAGTTCTTATTTCCATAAAAAACAAGATATGAGGTCCATAGAGATAATAAACCCAAGGCATTTCAAATTTTGTCTAAGAGAAAATTAGAAGTTATATCAAGTGACTCCCAAAACAGGGATGAACTTACCCTTTTGAATATTTTTATTAGTAAGGTTAAAATTAAAGACATTTTGATAAAATATGGTAAGAAATATAATTAAATTAACCTTAATCAATTTCCATCAATTCAACTGATTTACATTTTTTTGTTTTTTTGTTTTTGATACAGGATATTGCCGTGTACCCTGGGCTGAACTTGCACTCATGATCTTCCTGCTTCATTCTCTAGAGTGCTGGGATTACAGGTGTGTACCACCATGCCTGGATGATTTGTCTGATTTACATTACTTATCCTTTTATTTTCCAAGAAATTGTCTATCAGACTGATGGATGGATTACAAGATTGAAGACACCAAAGGGGTGACAAAAAGAGAAGCTGATGCCTAGTCCAGCTCTGCCTAATTTTCACTATTGTTAAATAATGGAATTCTGCCAGATATATTTTTGTTGTACTATATATCAATTCTTTGAATTGACTTGTCTTAGCTTTGGGATGCCAAGTTACTTGACTCAACATAATGCTGGACATGCCTTAAGAGTGATTTTGGGTAAGATTGACATTTAAACATACAGATTAAGTAAAGCCTACTGCCTTCCCTAACAGGGGTGGGTCTCATCTAATCACCTGAAGGCTGAATATAACAAAAGTCTGACCTTTCCACCTGTGTGAGAGAACTCCTCTCTGACTGTTGCCAGCTTGGACATTTGTCTTTTCCTTTGTACCAAAACCAAAATATCAGCTCTTCTTGGATTATGTCTGCTAGCTTTCAGTTTGAAATTTAGGCCATTAGCTGTCTTAAGTCTCTTTTGGATTCATACTGTAACTGGATCTTCTACTTGCAAACTGCAGATCTTTAGTATTTTCTGCTTCTAGATTCACTTGAGTTGAATCCTTATTAATATCTTTATATACTTCCATACATATATGCGTGTTCATATATATATACACACACATACACACACATATGTACACAAACATTTCCCCAGAGAACGCAATACAAAGGCCATAGCAAGATTTATTTTTCTAGTTCTGTCCCAAGCCCATATAGTGCTTCATTAAATGTAATTTATCCATATATATCTATATATTTGC
>VMDO01042878.1:0-10255 GCA_007922755.1 Pedetes capensis
GTATGCATGCATGTATGTATATATTATATGTATGCAGGCGTGTATGTATATACTATATGTATGCATGCATGTATGTGTATATTATATGTATGCAGGTGTGTGTATATACTATAGGTATGCATGCATGTATGTATATATTATATGTATGCAGGCGTGTATGTATATACTATATGTATGCATGCATGTATGTATATACGATATGTATGCATGCGTGTATGTATATATTATATGTGTGCATGCATGAATGTATATATTATATGTATGCAGGTGTGTGTATATACTATATGTATGCATGCATGAATGTATATATTATATGTATGCAGGTGTGTGTGTATATACTATATGTATGCATGCGTGTGTGTATATACTATATGAATGCAGGCGTGTATGTATATACTATATGTATGCATGCATGAATGTATATATTATATGTATGCAGGTGTGTGTGTATACTATATGTATGCATGCGTGTGTGTATATACTATATGTATGCATGTGTGTGTATACTATATGTATGCATGCGTGTGTGTATATACTATATGTGTGCATGCGTGTGTGTATATACTATATGTATGCAGGTGTGTGTGTATATACTATATGTATGCATGCATGTATGTATATACGATATGAATGCATGCGTGTATGTATATATTATATGTATGCAGGTGTGTGTGTATATACTATATATATGCATGCGTGAATGTATATACTATATGAATGCATGCGTGAATGTATATACTATATGTATGCAGGTGTGTGTGTATATACTATATGTATGTATGCATGTATGTATATACGATATGAATGCATGCGTGAATGTATATACTATATGTATGCAGGCGTGTATGTATATACTATATGTATGCATGCATGTATGTATATACGATATGTATGCATGCATGCATGTATATACTATATGAATGCATGCTTGTATGTATATACGATATGAATGCATGGGTGTATGTATATACGATATGAATGCATGCGTGTATGTATATACGATATGAATGCATGCGTGAATGTATATACTATATGTATGCATGCATGAATGTGTATACTATATGTATGTGTGTATGTATGTATATACGATATGTATGCATGCATGCATGTATATACTATATGAATGCATGCGTGTATGTATATACGATATGAATGCATGCGTGTATGTATATACGATATGAATGCATGCGTGTATGTATATACTATATGTATGCACGCATGTATGTATATACTATATGCATGTGTGTATGCCTGTACTATATGCATGTGTGTATGCATGTACTATATGTATGTGTGTATGTATATACTATATGTATGCATGCATGCATGTATATACTATATGTATGCATGCGTGTATGTATATACTATATGGCAAAACCCACACAATGGTTGTCATTTCATCGTCAAAAAGCCTTGACTAACAGCATAATTTACTGGGGTCCACAATTATTGAAATTAATTAAGCAAAGAGTACTTCTTCTCTAAGATAATTTCACAGTGCCTGGGGTACGTAGAGTGTGTTTCGTTTCATTATTAATTTTCACAACATGGAAGTTTAAGAATTTGGAAGCAATCCAAAGTTGAGTACCAAATGACTTGAGTTGAAAAATGATACCTAAAAAGGAAAAAACAGAGAAACAAAGAATTCTTTGAATATTTATAGTCCTATTTTAGCAAAGGAGAAGAGAGAGAGAGAGAGAATACTAGTACTTAGGTATTAGAAAGAAAATTGAAGGAGTGTATGAAATTATTTAATTCTTTAGATCTAATATTTATGGTGAACTTCTTTGTTAAATTACATTGTTGACCCATGATGGACAGAAGTAGAATTTAGGAGAAGGCCTCAAACATTGTCTACAGTCCTCTGTTCACATTCGAATGGACCAAAGGAAAGACAATTTGATTAAATGTAATTACACAATCTAATCAAAGGCATCAGGTATTTTTCGCTTAGAATCAGCTGGGGTATTAATAGACATTCATACATCTAAACGAATCACTGCTGTTCCTTTTACAACATGTATAGGCTCAACCTCCAACAGAGGTGGGAAACAGATGTTTACACAAATCATTTGAAAATCCACAGAATACCTGTGATTTCTTGCTGTTGGGGTTATGTTTGTTAAGCATACACAAGCACCCCAAATTTAAATGGATAGACATATATACATGTATATGCGTGTGTACATACACACATACACACATATATATTTCCTTTTATGTTCATGCCCTAGATGTCTGCATCATGAAGTCTTCATCTTATGACTAATTTTGTGGATTATTATTCTTATGCTGTCTATGTATGCTTGTTTATTTTAATAAGGAGGCAAGGTTATCCCATTGAATAATTGGTGTACTAATCTCAAGATATAGTGCCAGTTTAATTGAGAGCAATCATCTATAATCTAAAGTGCCAAATTAAGAATGGAATAGATATTTTAATATAAAAGTATTTCAAACATGTTGTCTAGAATTCTTGTGGTATAAAAATTCGATCTAGATTTTTGCCATAGTGCCATTAAGCACATACTTCTCATTTTTATGATCTGGAATAAAAATTACCCCATAAATAGACACTTTATAATATGCTTAATTTCCTTTTATTAAATTGATAAATGCAAAAGCTCAGAAACACATTTACTGTATGATGAGAATTTAAGATTATTGCATTTTATAATTTTTATATTGTTCATACATACAATTTTTCATTTGTGCAAAGACAGCCAGACGATAATTTCAAAATATTTTAGCCATTTTTTGATAAGGAAAAGGTCACTTTCAGTAGTCAGGAAAGAGATCGTTCAATTAAACTAATTTGCCTACATGCAAATTTTGTCATTTTTACCTCATTAACTATTTATCATGGAGTAAAAAATATATATTCATGAAGGGCCAGCTCACAGCCTGATGGAGCTGGCACTAATATTTTGCAACTCTAATGATTTTTTGCATCCTTAATTAGATAGCATAAGGTTGATATGATTAGGTCAGGATATAGTGTTTTTCATTAAAATACATTTTAGAAGCTGTATTCATAATCTGCCCTTGCAATTAAATAATGAGCCTATGAATTTAATATTATCAACCCAATTATTATCCCATGCAAACGTATACCTTTAATAAATTTGTGCCGTAGGACCTTCATTAGCAAGAGAAAGAATGATATGTCTATGTACATAGATTGAATGGCTTTGGTTAAACTTATATAATGGTTTTCAATATATCAGGAAGCAAAGCTTCAATACCTAAGCATTTAATTCCAAAATGCGCCTTACTATTTATTGAAGGCTAATTTACATTGTTATTATTTTCTTAAAGAAACTACCACTTTAAAGTGGGCCATTAAAACTCATAAAAATAGCAGGATGTCAGGCAGAGATGGAGGGTTGCAATGACCCGTGCATCCTGGGACGGTGGGTACAAGTTTTGAGACCCATTCGAGAGCACAACTAGAAAGCATAAAATCTAAAATGCCTGTTTCTCAAATGCCTGTATTATCAATGAAAAATCATATGCAATTAATGAAGGTTATTATTTTTGTCTTATAATAGTTTTTGTTAATAGATAATTGCACAGGGGAAGTGTGTCAAAGACTCTGAGAAGAAACTACTCCCTCTCCTGAATGTACTCAGGGAAATATACACAGGAAATCTTTTCATAAGAGTTGCTACTGACTGACTACCCCTTCTGTGCTCTAGGACAATGGATACAATTGTCTCACATGTTTACTTCATTCTTCGTGAAATTCTACTTTAAAGGTTATAGGCAATTTATAATGTTTTGATAGGAGATAAGTCAGAGAAACTGAAGGCATGTTTAGTAATGAATTGTATGTTGTTGGGTGCCATCAAGTCAGATCTGATTCATAGCAACCCTATATATAACAGAATGAAATACTTCCCACCACTGTGCCATCCACATAAGCATTTTATATTTGAGCCCAATGTTGCAGCCACTGTGTTTTTTCTCATGTTGAGTCACGCCACATCAGTGAAAGGAGTTCCCCGGAGCTTTACTCCATCCTCATCACTAAGGTGGACTCTACGTTGAGGAGACATTTTTCCCAGTCATTTCTTGAATGCCTTCCAGCCTGGGGGGCTCATTTTCCAACACTATATTTGACAGTGCTTCTCTGCTGTTCATAAGGCTTTCAATGGGTAATTGTTTCAGGAGTGGGCTGCTGAGTCCTTCTCCCTAGTCTGTCTCAGTCTGAAATCTCAGCTGAAAGCTGTCCACCACGGGTGGCCCTGCTGGTATCTGAAATACCAGTGGCATAGCTTTCAGCATCACAGCAACACACAAGCCCCCCAGCACAAGTTGACAGACACGTGGGAATGAATTATATAGAGAAGTAAAAATAAGCAGTGCTATCTACACATAAACAGCAGACAACGCGGCCGTAGGGGTGCAGTATTTTCCTAGAGGTGGTGCTCATGGATTGTTGGAGAATGCAGTAGGAATGGGGAGAGAGCGTGGCTGGGAGCATGGAAGAGAAGCTGTTATCCAAGCAGATCAGAGGGCAGTGTGTTGATGGATTTGGAGTGGAGACGCTAAGGTTTTCCTTGTGAGAGGAGGCGGTGAATAGAGGTAGGTTATTAGGTGCTGTGGAGTTGGGTCTGACTCGTAGGACCCTCCTAGGGCTTTCAGTGGCTGAATGTTTCGGGATTGAGAGTGGACTGCCACATCCTTTTTCCATGAATAGAGGTACAGTAACAGGAAACACAAGGCAAATTTGGGTGTGACAAAGGGCGGAGGGTTGAAATCACTCTCAAGCGTAGACAAGAACTGAAAAGTGTCCACATTTTTCCCACGGGCGGTGGGAAGCCACTGCAAACTTTAATAAAAAGAAGTAGCTCACTTGGTTAGGAGTCTGGGTTGTCTTCACATTGGATTCTATAAATTGTTTAAAGTTGCAACATTTTTACCTCTTGTGAATCATTTACTCTGTTTAATACATAGATCGATTTTCATCATTGTTGTTGGTAGGTGCGGTCCGTCGAGTGGGTGTCTGACTCATAGCAACCCTGTGTACAACAGGCAGAATGCTATTGTCAGTGCTTCACTGCTATTCATAGGGTTTTCAATGGCGAATTGATTTTTGGGAGTGGGTTGCCAGGTCCTTCTCCTAAGCCTACAGCACCCGTTATTCCCAAGGGGTCTCCCATCCAAGTACTAACCAGGCCCGACCCTGCTTAGCTTCTGAGACCTGACGGGATCGGATGCCACAGGGCTACGGCTGCAGGTGAAAGTTGTTGTTGTTAGGTGCCGTCGAGTTGTGTCCGACTCATAGTGACCCTCACAGGGTTTTCAATGGTTGACTGTTTCGGGATTGCCTTGGGAGTGGATTGCCACATCCTTCTCCCATTTTTGCAGTGCTGGGAATCGAACTTGGGACCTCAGAGACTGCAGAGTGGCGCTCGACCAACTGAGCTAAATCCCAGCCCTCGCAGGTGAAAGTAGATGAGAATAAATAAAAGGCCAAATTGAACCCAGCAAATTCTAGAATTAGGAATGCAGTGTGGGAGGTGTTGAAATGGAAACGGGAGTCAGACGGAGTGGGAAGTGGTTGGGGGGGTGTGGGGCTCCTGCAGAACTGAGAGCTGGGCCTCTTGGGGGCTCAGGCCTAAGTGGGCTCCTCAGATTCAGGACGTGAGACACAGGCACCTATTTCAACTACAGCTAAAGACTCCTTCCAAAAGGAAGACCCTTCTGGGGACGGGGTCCAGTTGTTGTGGTCCTCTGCTGCCCCTCCAGTGGGCTTCTGTACTTTCAGACTTCACCTGTGGGGTTCCCATCTTCAAGGTGACTGAAAGGTTTGATGCCAAGTGTCAAACACTGGGTTAATTCTTTTCAGTAAAGAACATATCTTAGTGAACACAGCCTTAAAATATATCCAATATCCTTAGCCAAAGCAGTGCCCATTCAGCCATCAAGTACGTCTTCTAGGTTCTACGTGCAGCATTGCTCTCTTCTTGCATTACCGAAATTCTCAGTTTCACATCATAAAGACAGTTATATTTCAAAGACTTTTAAGTAAACGTAGCCATAATTAGAACTAACATTATATAATTTCCAGTTCTGCTCTAATGAAGAGGCTGACGGTGACCTAAATAATCTAAAAATAAGCATCTTAGCTATGATTTTTTAAAAATATATAAGAAGGATGGTTTTTAAAAGGTGTGTAGCAATAGACATTGCTCTTGCTTTGTTTTTTAAGTTATCATAAACAAGGAGCAGAGGGCAGTGTTCTGTGTTGGAAAGGCAGTTGTGGTTAACTGATACAACTCTCGTTTTTACCTTAAACCTCCAGGATGTTTCAAAGTTACTCGATATATTGTTAAGCTTTTGAGAGGTCATTTGGCCATAGATTGATCTCTTCTATAAAATGGAAATGATCTATAAGAACCAAAGAGAAAAATAATGAGGTATTTTCTGAAGATACCTCAAATGTTTGGGTTTTAAGACTGACTAAGACCTCTTACCTTTTAAGTACTGTCCCCCTTGATTCTGAAATCATTTCTATTTGAAGTGAAGTGTAATCCATATGGTTTTGATTCATTAACACCTAATTTGTTAGCATCCCTTTACTGGAGTGCTATATAGCAGCCTTTTCATCTTTTTTATAAGCTTATATTCCTCAGACACAGGAAATCAAGTTTTTCTAAGAGTAAACAAACTTGAACTCAAAGAGACAGAAGGGAACTCTGCGGCTCAGTACCTGTTAGGCATTCAGTATGCAGCTTTTCCTTTAGCATCCCCCAAGAATGAACATATTTGTAGTTAACTGAGTCATAATATGCAGCTTTCTATTTTACTATTTACTGAATTTTCACACTATCTTACATTAATTTCTCTTCATGATAAAATGGCCAGCTGCTAACATATTAATGAACAAGTCATTAATGATAGGTATCTAATTGCCATCTTATTTATTCTCATTAATAATGCAGGTACTACTTATCATTTAATAATTATGTCGTGGGAAATGAAATTTAATGTAAAGCATTAAGCAATGTCCTTTTTTTTTTTCTTTGGAAGTACCGTGGTCTTTACAAGGAAGAATGAAAGTCACTTTTTCGTGTCTTACTGTTATTTCAGAAACACAAGTCCTTCAATGTTGCTTGCATGGGTATAGACTTAAATGAGACTCACATACAGCTTCATGAAAATATTGTCTGTCCTATTGTCCTTGGCTTCTAGTTGCTAGAGCTGGGGCTGGGATTTAGCTCAGTTGGTAGAGCGCCGCTCTTCAGTCTCTGAGGTACCAGGTTCGATTCCCAGCACCGCAAAAATGGGAGAAGGACCTGGCAATCCACTCCGGGGGCAATCCCCAAACAGTCAGCCATTGAAAACCCTATGAGGGTCACTGTGAGTCAGATACGACTCGACAGCACCTAACAACAACAACAGTTACTAGAGCTAGCTCATGAAGAGCCGCTCATTTCTGGTTGTGCTCCTGGATAAGCAAAAACGAATCACCTACAAATCACAGGCCTCGGGGGATGCAGAGATAAATATGCACACTGAGTGCTCCCCTGTACCTGCCAGCAGTCAGATACAAAAGACTTTGAGCTACTCAGAATTTATAAATAACTTTGTTTACATATGTTGTTGTTGTTAGGTGCAGTCGAGTCGGTATGTGACTCATAGCGACCCTCTGTACAACTAGAAAGACTATTGTCAGTGCTTCTCTGTTGTGCATAGGGTTTTTAATGGCAGATTGATTTTTGGGAGGGGGTTGCCAGGTCCTTCTCCCAAGCCTACAGCTTCTGGTGTTCCCAGGTGGTCTCCCATCCAGGTACTAACCAGGCCCGACCCTGCTTAGCTTCCGAGATCTGACAGGATCGGATGCCACAGGGCTATGGCTGCAGGCTTGTTTACATATACACGATCTATATTCTTTTTTTTTAAGCCTGAAAAATCCAAGCAGTCTTCCCTCATTCACACCCCAACCCAGGATAATTTCAACCCCAACGTTCCCTAATAAATGACAAGGAAAGAGAAGCTACTAGGGGCCTGAGGTCCTTGCCTCTTACTTTCATGACACCTCTTACCATGCTGTGTCGTCATTCCGCTGGCCATCGCGTTTGCTGAAATGACTCCAAAGATTCCCAGGGTGGGAAAGAACACGTTCCGTTACAGTATTCGTCCTTTCCTGAGCTCTTTCATCTGCCATCGCTGCCAATTAATAAGAAACATCAACTACAGTTTTTACTTAAAATATCAAAATTTTATTACATTAGTACTTCTTTCTCTTCCTAAAAAAAGAACAATTTCAAATTTCAATCTTATAGCAGACAGTAATTATGTACAAGAAATGATATAAGCTGACCTAATTAGCAGTTTACTGTGGTCCTTTGAATGGCTGTGGAGGGAAGGAAGTTATTATTTCCTGCAACGCTTAGGTAAAATGTATCCCCAGCATCCACAGACCGCCATGAAGAACCTCAGTGCTGTACTGAAACTTTTGCTACTGCTCACGAAGAGCTTTTTTGTCACAAACTAGCAATGTTTAATTGTCCTCAAGTATAATTTTACAATGTTCAGCCAGTGCTGCATCTCAACTCCTCCAAGATCTGCCACACGTGTCCATCAGCAAACTCCTGAAAATCATCCAAGGAGGGTCCCTCACCCAGGGGCTCCCTCAAACAAGCGTGAACACTAAGGTTCCTCTCCTGTGTTCAATGCCAGGTACTTTTCCTTCCCGTAGACCAGGCATGGAGCACATGACATTTTGTGTTACCTGGTTTATTTTACATGCACTTCATTTACCCTCTGTGTATCCAATCTAAGCTCCACAAATAAAATATGGCGTCGTTTTTCCCAAGGAGTAAATTTTCAATAGCTGAATCTCTTGATTTTTGCCTTGTTTTGCTTTGGTGTGGGGACCTCACGGTCAGGACAGCGGCTGCATGGTGTTTTGGAGTCACAGGGGAGGCAAACACCTCTTCTCTGTGTGAATCCGTACCAGAGATACGTTTAAAACACAGCATTGCAACCGTGTTGTGGCTGAAATCAGTCACCTGTAGCCTAGCTAGTGACAAACATCACCTGTAGCCTAGCTAGTGACAATCCACCCTTTTCTGTTCACGACCTATATTCTTGGCCCTGCTCTTCTTTTCTTCCTGCCTTCCTTTCGCATTTAAGCAGTTCTTGCTTGTTTTTGCACGGAAATCAAAGATGTAATATGTAATCCTCATGTCCAAGGCCTTGGTAATAATGCTGGTAAGGGCTGCATACATATATATATATATATATATATATATATATATATATATATATTTTTTTTTTTTTTTTTTTTTTTTTTTTTTTTTTTTTTTTTTGTGGTACCAGGGGTTGAACCCAGGGCCTCGCACCTGCATGCTCTGCAAGTGCTGGACCAATGAGCTGCACCCTCAGCCCATTTTTTAACTTTTCTGAGACAGGGTCTCACTAAGTTACGCAGACTGCCACTGGTCTCGAACTTGCGATCCTCCTGCCTCTGCCTCCCAAGCCGCTGAGATTACAGGCGTGTGCCACCATGCCCGGCAGGGCTGCATATTTTTTGAAATGATTGTTAGCCACTTGTGCTTCCTGTTCTCGGTACTCAGGAAAATTGCCACTGGTAAACTGTTTGAAGAAATATGATAAAAAGATTTTTTTTATTAATTGTGTGTTTTAACCCCCGTACTTAGCTAATTTTGACATTTCTGAAAGGACAGTGTAATGGTGGGACAGAACTGTGTGTCCAGATTTTCTTTTCCCTCAGATCATTGTGAATTTTTTTGGATTAATGAATTATAGTCTAGACAGTGTAAATAGGCAAGCTACTTTCCATTAGTGTAAATATTGAAAGAGGGAATGAGGGGTAAACCTGAGCAAGGTACCATGCTATACATGTGTGGAAATATAATAAAATATTATATAAATATTATAAATATTTATATATAAATATATAATATATATTTAATATGTATATTATATATAAATAAATATAAATATATTTAGTATATAAATATAAATAAATATAAATATATTATATATAAATATATATTATATATAAATAAATATAGATATATAAATAAATATAAATAAATATATGATATAATATATAATATATATAATATATATAATATATAATATATATAATATATATAATATATAAAATAAAATATTATATATAATAAAACCTATTAACTTGTACCACAACCAAAAAGTCCTAACAAAAATTACCATCAAAAGTTATAAAAGTATCCATACAGACAAAGAAATCTGA
>VMDO01042879.1:0-10245 GCA_007922755.1 Pedetes capensis
TTAACATACGGAAATCAATTAACGTAATCCAACATATCAAGAAACTAACAAACAAAAACCACATGATCATCTCAATTGATGCTGAAAAGGCCTTCGATAAAGTGCAACACCTTTTCATGATAAAAACACTGGAAAAAATAGGTATAACAGGCAAATACCTTAATTTCATAAAAGCCATTTACGACAAACCTACAGCCAAACTTTCAAAGAAGACACAATACCTGTCTTCCTCAAATTATTCCAAAAAGTAGAAAAGGAAGGAATACTCCCAAACTCATTCTACAAAGCTTCCATTACCCTGATACCTAAACAAGGAAAAGATTCATCTAAGATAGATGAACATGTTTCCTTATGACCATAGATGCAAAAATCCTTAACAAAATCCTAGCAAACAGAATCCAGCAACATATTAAAAAAATTATTCACCATGACCAAGTGGGATTTATTCCACAAATGCAAGGCTTGTTCAATATACAGATATCAATTAATGTAATGTAATACATCAAGAGACTGGCAAACAAAAATCACATGATCATCTCAATTGATGCTGAAAAGGCCTTCAACAAAGTGCAACACCTCTTCATGATAAAAATCCTGGAGAAGATAGGCATATCAGGCAAATACCTTAACATCATAAAAGCCATCTATGACAGACCTACAGTCAACATTATATTAAATAGAGAAAAAATTAAACCATTTCCTCTAAGATCTGGAACAAGACAAGGATGTCTACTGTCGCCTAGTCTGTTCAACATAGTAATTGAAGTCCTCACCAGGGCAATCAGACAAGAGAAAGAAATCAAAGGGATACATATTGGCTATGGAGAGGTCAAACTGTGCTTATTTGCAGATGACATGACTCTATACCTAAAATACCCCAAAATCTCATCCAGAAAACTTAGATCTAATCAACTCCTTTAGCAAAGTGGCAGAATATAAAACTAATACACAAAAATCAACAGTTTTCCTTTACATCAACTTTAAGCAAGAAGAGAAGGATATTACAGATACAATACCTTTCACGACAGCCCAAAAGAAAATTAAGTACCTTGGAATCAATCTAACCAAAGACTCTGCAGACTTCTACAAGGAAAATTTCAAAACATTAAAGAAAGAAATAGCAGAGGATACTAAAAAATTAAAGGATCCTCACTGCTCCTGGATAGGGAGAATCAATATAGTAAAAATGGCTATCCTCCCAAAAGCAACCTATAGATTTAATGCAATCCCCATTAAAATTCCAATGACAGACTTACAGAAGTACAAAAAACAATACAAAAATCCATATGGAATCACAAAAGACCACAAATAGCCAAAACACTCTTAAGCTGCAAAAGTAGTGGAGATGGAATCACAATCCTGGGATTTAATCTATACTATAGGGCAGTGGTGGCAAAACCAGCTTGGTACTAGAACAAAAGTAGGCCTGAAGACCAGTGGAACAGAATAGAAGGTCCACAAATACCTCAATAAGTCTATAGCCACCTAATTTTTGACAAAGGAGCAAAGCAAGTAAATTGGGAAAAGGATAGCCTTTTCAATAAATGGTGCTGGGAAACACGGATATTCACATGCAGAAAAATGAAAAATGACTTCCATCTTTGAATATGCACAAGAGATAACTCAAAATGGATTAAACACCTCAACATAAAACCAAAACTTTAAAATTAATAGAAGATAGGAAAAGCAATATGCTATAACATATAGGCATAGGAAAGCATTTCATTAATAGGATTCCAATTGCTCAAGAAATTATAGATAAATGGGATTTCATGAAATTTAAAAACTTCTGTACAGCAAAGGAAACAATTAACAGAGTCAAGGAAACTCCCACTGAATGGGAAAAAATCTTCACATCCTATACATCAGACAGAGGTCTAATTACCAGAATTTATAAAGAACTCTAGAAAAAAAAAGACCCAAGAAAAGAAATAACCCAATACACAAATGGGCAGAGGAACTGAACAGACAGTTCTCAAATGAAGAAACTCCTAAGGCCGTGAAACACATGAAAAAATACTCAATACCCCTAGCCATTAGGGAAATGCAAATCAAAACAACTCTGAGATTCCACCTTAGTCCAATAAGAATGGCCAAGATCAATAAAACAAGTGACAACAAATGCTGGCGAGGTTGCGGAGAAAAGGGAACCCTCTTACACTGCTGATGGAGCTTTAAATTAGTCCAACCTCTTTGAAAATCAATATGGAGGTACCTTCAAAAACTAAAAATAGATCTACCATGTGACACAGCTCTAACACTATTGGGAATTTACCCAAAGGGAGATGTGTCATCATACCACAGAGACACCTTCATCACCATGTTCAATGCAGCACTTTTCACAATAGCAAGGATATGGAATCAACCAAAGTACCCATCGACAGAAGAATGGATAAAAAACTGTGGTACATATACACAATGGAATACTACTAAGCAATCAAAAATATGAAATGATGTCATTTGCAGCAAAATGGATAGAATGGGGAAAATTATTTTAAGTGAATGAACATAAGCCTAGAAAGAGAAATACCACATGTTCTCACTCATATGTGGGAGCTGAATCAAAAATTAAAAGAAGGAAAAATTCCTATGTGGAATTCAGGTCATAATAAAAAGTTAAATTTGACTTCATGGCGAAGGGACAATTTAGAGAGTGCAAAAGAATGAGGGAGGGATCTAGCAAAAGGAGGAAATTATGGGAGAGAAGAGGGGGGAGAGGAGGAAAAAGGAGGAGTGAGGAATGGAGGAGGGGGCCACCTCAGGGTGAACAGCCCAACTTTAGTAGTTCTGGAAATAAATATAATTATACCAATAATACCAAAGAATGTTAATAACACGATGGCTAGAAAATTCAAGTAATAGTACTGACAATGTAAAAATATATTTCACTACAGAAAAAGATTTGCTCTTAAACATAATTGGGATCCAAGAATATATGGAAAAATATTACCACAAAAGACATGCAAATGGAAGAGAGGTGGTTGGAGGCGGGGTGGGCTGGGAGGAGGAAGTGCACAAGAGGGTAAGGGGGACCTTATTTGTGCAACGTACAACAAAATGCATATATGGAAATGTCACAATGAAATGCATGTCAGAATGAAACACATTAAGTTGTACATTAAAAATTTCCAATAATAAAAATAAAAGAAAATAAGTCACTGAGCCATTAAATTAAAACCAACTAGTCAATGGTGGGACAGGGAATTTAACTCAGTCTTCATACACATTCTTAAGTTCCATGTTGTACCACTTGTTTCTGCATATTTCTCTAACACAGAGAGAACATATCTCACTGACATTGGACTCTATGTTGCTGCTATGGAGATAGAATGGAAATTAAAATATGTGAATTTTTATTTTAATTTACTATGGTATATCAAACAAAATTATCTTAAGGATTAATTTTCTAGGAAGAAATTCTGTGGGCATTACCTCTAAAGATAGAAATTTGCATTTTAAAGAATGAATACTTATTTTGTCTTGTGTATTTGACTAATCTTTCATATAAAATGTCCTAATATTTCTTCCAAGTGCTAACAAGATATAGAATCTTGGAATTCTATTTGGCTAAGGATTATAGGACACAATCCTACTAGAAAAATCTGAGGAAAAAAACAGTATATAAAAATGTGTGTGTGCAAGGGTACGTGTGTATGTATGTGTGCATGTGTGTGCACAGTTGAGTATTTGTGCACTCACCCCTTGCATAACTGTTGGCATTCCTTCAATGAGAGGCCATTGAGCCAAAAGCAGTGCCTTCAAGTGTCTCTGTAACCAGAGAATATCATAATGGGAACACTTACATAGTTTCATTTTAAAAAATTTGAGTAGGCTTTTAAGTTTCACTTTCCCTATATGGAAAATAAGAAAAAAAATAATTGCTCTTGGTATTACATTTTGAGTGCTTGAGAGATATAGTCTATGCAATATACTTGAACAATGCCTGGCCTATAAGTGCTTAGTAAGTTCCCGCTATTATTAGATGTTTTTAGGGATATTGTGAAGGAAAGAGATTTCAAAAAGACATTAATTAATTTGTAATTTACTTGACAATCAACTATTTTGTGTGAAGCTCCCTGAAAAAGTGCAAGAAATACACATATACAGCATAGTTGTTATCTAGAGGGCACTTGGAGTCACCGTGGGAACAAAGTGTCAACTATAAACTATTTCTTTTCTTTGTACAATGAAAGATACGATATTTTAGAGGATATTTTTGCTAAAATACTAATAGATTCTTGCTAAAATTTTTTATGTGTATTTGGGTTTGTAGGAAATAGTGGACATTTCTAAGGAACAAACCATACATAGATAGCAGAGTAAAACAAATCATTACTTGAGGAGTCACATTTATTAATTAGCTAGACTTAACCATCACAATGTCTACATGCTTCAAAACATCATGTTGTACATGATAAAAACATATAATTTATCCATCAGTTAAAAAAAGAAAAGCGTGATCTGGAATTGGAATACAGATAGTAAGTGAATGGTAGGCATATGAAAGCCTGTGTTGCCAGGAGATTAGACCTTCAACTCACTGAAAAAGTAGGAACTAAAATTCCATATTGAGTTAATGAATGGGTAGAAGGGTAGTCACCTAGGCACACTGACCCCCCCAACTCCCAAACAACACAACAACAACAACAACAACATTGCAAATGCTCTTTGGGAAAAAAAAATTCCACATTTAAGGCTTTGGCACTCCCACAGATGAGGATTTACAACTATAAGTGCACCCCGTGATAAAGGGAAAGAAACATCTATTAATAAGAATCTATGGTGCTCTGATACTAATAACATACACAGCATACAATAAATAAGGATAAATTGTTTAAAAAATAAAAAAGTAGCATCAAAAAGATAAACAAGGAAGAAGCATTAATAAATTCCTGGATTTGAAAAATTCATAAAATATTTTTAGAAATGAAAATTATAATCATGAAAATATAAAACTTATCAAAGGTTTAAATGAGGCACTGGATTTAAAGATAATATTTGATTTAAAGATAATAATTGAGATAAGTATTAAGAGACGTGCAAGCCAGGCATGGTAGTATACACCTGTAATCCCAGCACTAGGGAGGCTGAGGTAGGAGGATCGACTTGAGTTCAAGGCCACCTGGGACTACATAGAGAATTCCAGGCCAGCCTGAGCTAACAATGAGACTTTGTCTCCAAAAAGGGGGCAGGGGAGAGTGAGAGTGAGAGTGAGAGAAAGAGAGAGGAAGAGAGAAATGTGTGTGGGGGGGGATGTTAGAACGTCTAATTCTCCCTCTCTGTCTCTCTGTCTCTCTCTCTCTCTCTCGGTCTCTCTCTCTCCATAGTAAATTTCTATCCTAGCTACTCTGAGACATGTTTAAGCCTTTTCAGAGCTGCCAACATGGTGTCCCACTACCCCTAAATACTTGAGTGTGTCTCCTTCCAAAACACAAGCAAACAAACAAACAAATATCTGGGTGCAGTGGTGAATGCCTATAATCCTAGCTACTCAGAAAGTATAAAGAGGCGGATCACAAGCTCGAGGCCAGAGACAGCCTGCTTAACTTAGCAAAACCCTGTCTAAATACAAAAAATGAAGAAGGGGCTGGGGTACAACTCATTTGTAGAGCGCTTGCAAAGTATGCATGAGATCCTGGGTTCAGCCTCCTAGTAATGAAACAAACAAACAAACAAAACACTATTTTCCTTTTCTATACAAATTCATTGACTACTCCAGATCAGGAAATTACAATTGATACAGAACTCCTATACATTCCACAGTTTGGATTAAAATTTTGCTAGTTATTTCAATGTAGTCTCTTTTTATTTTTGGTTCAGGATCTATTCAGAAATACTATTTCATTGCCCCATCTTGTAAACCTCCAACATGGAATATGTCTCAAGTCCTCTACAGTTTTAAATACTGTAGTCTTTACATTCTATAGGATGATTCTCAACCTGAATTTATCTGATATTTTCTTTTTGTAAAAGATGCAAATCATGCTTTTCTGGCCTGAATATCACAGAAATAATCCTAAATTCTCAATGCATTTTATCAGTGGGCTACTGCCAATGTAGTACTGCTAACCCACCTCACCTAGTCAGGTTGATATATGACAGATTTTTCACAATCAAATCACTATTTGTAATTTGACATTGACTAATATTTTGTAGAGAAATAATGTGAATTATGAAAAATTCTATTCTAAATCAAATTTCTTCCCACAAGCCTTTGATTCCATTGATACATCTAACTGAATAGCTGAGAGTGATTGTCTCCAAAACTCATCTATTTCTATCATCCCTTCTACATTTATAAGTTGGCACTGTAATGTAAGGAAGAGCCCACTCCCACATTTGTTGACATATTTATTCATACACATGCACACACATATGGAGTAATTGATTCCTATTTTAATCAGTGGATTGTATTTCATTTTTATCATTTTTATCATAGCCTGTGTCTATGTTATTTGGCAATACATTCTCTGAATATATTTGTATTTCCTAGCTCAATAAATCTTTCCAGGTTTATTGTATATTTTCCCTCCTAATCATTTTTAATTAAACATTTTCCTGAAGGGAAGGATGGTATTTAAAACCAAGGCCCTTTTTGTATTTGTTGCTGCCACGTGTCCTTGCTTCTATATACACATGTCATGGTTTAATCTAAAATGTCTCCTGAAGATCATGTATTTGAACATGCGGTCCCCAGCTTGTGGTGCTCTGTGAGGCTATAAAACTTTGGGTGGTGGGTTCTACCTTTGGGGAAGCAGCTTCCTGGGGATAGGCCTTTGGAGGATTCTACCTAGACCCGTGGTTCTGGTCATGTTCTCTCTGCTTCCTATTGCCAAGGTGTGAGGTTCTCTGCTATGGACCTTGCTGCCAGCTACTGCCACACCTGCCCCATTGCCATTTATCTCCTAACCATGAGGCCAATGAAACTTTGCTCTTATAAGTTTGTTTTGGTCAGTTTCTCTGCAACAGCAACAAAGCAGCTGACTAATACATACACCTTCACACATATCTATAACTACGTGTGTGTGTGTGTGTGTGTGTGTGTAAAATGCTAGTATCATATTCATATTGATGTCTTCAGTTCTCCTCTTTAGTAAGCAGAATAATACCCCATCTCAAAGATGTCTACATCATAAACTCTGAATTCTTAAGTTAAGGATTTTGAGAGAGGAAGAGGAATCTGATTTATCCAGGTGGGCACAATATAATCACAAGTGAGGGAGAGAAAATAGAGTCAGATAAGAAACTGTGATGATGGGAGAAAAGGTCAAAAAGTTCAAGACATTTGAAGATGCTATACTATGGGCTTTGAAGGAGGAATCGGCCACAAGGCAAGGAATGCAGGCAGATTCTAGAAGCTGGAATGGCAAGAAAACAGATTCTCCAGCTGGGCAGGGTGGTGCACACCTCTCTAATCCCAGTGACTCCGGAAGCTGAGATGGTAGCAATACCCTGTCTCAAAATAAAAATTAAATAAATAAATAACAGGATAGGGATGAAGCCCAGAGGTAGAGCACTTGCAAAGTATGTGGAAGGCTCTGGATTCAACTCCCAAGTACCACCACTGCCACCAAAAAAAAAAAAAAAAAAAAAAAAAAAAATCTGTTCTAGAATCTCCAGAAAGATTTAGTCTTACTGAAACCATGACTTTAGCCTCGTGAATTTAATTTTGGATTTCCAGGTTCCTGAGCAGTAAGAGAATAAATTTGTGTTGTTTTGGTAAATAAATTTGTGGTAATTTATTGCATCAGCAATATAAAGCTAGGATATATGTCAAAGGGCCTTATAGTTATTTCTGGCTCTCTCCCTTTCTATGTTTATAAGTATGTTTGTAAATATGAAAAGAACTTTATTCCCAAAGCCTTCACTGTATTTATATATTTGTTCAATCTTTTAAAAATCTGATCAACAAATTAATTTCTTTATTCATTTATCATAATGTCTATCTTAAATGTCCATTTCATATAATTTCCAAGTATTTAATATTACATAAGGTTAAGTTGAAAATACAAATGCCATGTAAGAAAAATTTTGAAAGATAAACAGTATATATAGACTGCATTGATGCATTAAATGCATCAAACAATTTAAGGAAAAGTACACATTCAGGATGAAGTATACAAAAGGGAGGGGAATCTTGGAGTCCAGAGAGGAACAATGTGATTAGACAACATATAGCCTTAGAGAATAGTCAGCCTAGGTGGAATTACCAGGGTAGATATTCATGGAAGAATTGAGACACCAGGCCAAAAAGATACATTTAGAGAATTTTGCTCACCATGTTCAACCATTTTTGAATGAAGGATGAAGTTTAAGGTCGAAGAATTTGAGCACTAAGATCAGTTAGGATGTTAGCACATTAATCAAGGTGAGAAAGGTGGTCAGTTGCCCTAATTGGAATAAGAATGCCCTGTTGGAATAAAAATAGTAGTAAAAACTGGAAATTATGGCATATATTGAGAGAAGAATTGAAAGGAATAGGTGATGAATTCATTTCAGAAGTGAGGGAAAAGAAGAATTCAAGGAAAGCTGAAAACTGTACCTCGAGCATTTAGATACCTTAAAGGGTTCTCTTTATTTTAAAACATTGTTAGTTACTTCTATTTAAGCTCTTTCCCATATTTCTAATCAGAGGCTCTTAGCACCTACAATCTCTGAGCTACTCTGGCGGCTGACAGTCATGATTCTTGTTGGCTTCGTCCTGTGTCCTCAGCTTTTCACTACCTCATGTCTAAAGTTAACTATTATCTTTCTGTCTGCTTTTCCCAGATTCCTCCATTGTGAGGGCATTTATTGCCAAATGTTATTATATGTGCAGCATTTAAAACAATGTCTGCCAAAGAGTATGTTATGTGAATGTTAGCTATTGATTTTTATGGCTGTATTTTATTACTTGTAATCCTTCACTGTCAGTTCTTGCCAGTTTTCATGAGACAAAAAATAACTGTTAGAAAGTGTATATGTGTAATAAGAATGCTGAATTCTATATTCTTTTCCTCTCCTACTTTAGGCTGAATCCTACCACTTGATTCTGGATCAATTTATTTTTTTCATTGTAGTTCTTCTCTGAAAGACAAGTTGAGATTATTTTTTAAAAAATCTGAAATGTTAGAGGTCATATTTTAATAGTCTAAAATCATATAAGACATAGTGACACATTGTATAAATTGCTATTACACCTAAAAGAGTCAACCCACTATCTAGAGTTAATTTTCAAGAGCCTTCTATCATGTCATTGTGGAAGGGCAGAATCAAAAGTACAAAGAAATCAAGATTCTCATAACTAAATTCACTGCTAAACATGACCAGCAATTTGGTTGACATTTCTCAGTGTATGTTGAGGAGGACTTTTATAGGATGTTGGTAAATATTATTGAAAACAAACGTTATTGTTTAAAAAACGTTTGGCCATAGCTTGTAAATTAGAATGTTAAACTGGCTAATTTTTATTATTTATGTCCATGTTAGAAGTGATTGTTGTTGTTGTTAGGTGCTGTCAAGTCAGTGTCTGACTAATAGTGGCCCTGTGTAAAACAGGTGAAACACTATTGTCAGTGCTTCTCTGCTTTCATAGGGGTTTCAATGACAGATTGTATTTTGGGAGTAGCTGCCAGGTCCTTCTCCCTGAAGTACTTTGGTTGGTTGGTTGTTGTTGCTGTCAAGTCGGTATCCAACTCATAGCAACCCTCATAGGGTTTTTAGTGGCTGATTATTTCGGGATTGCCTTTGGAGTAGATTGCCAGGTCCTTCTCCCATTTTTGTCGTACTGGGAATTGAACTCGGGACCTCAGAGACTGCAGAGGAGCGCTCTACCAACTGAGGTAAATCCCAGCCCCCTGAAGTACTTAGGAGATGGTAAATATTGAGAAACAAACTCTTATCTCATTTGATTGCTAACCTTTTTTAAAAATATATTATATAGAAATCTTGGACCATATTTTGGAAAATGAGGATACAGACTTAATTTCATATAAAAAACAGCTGCAATACCACTGTGAGTGGTTACCTTTTATATGCAAGACAGAAGATCATAGTAATAATGACATTTATAAATATCTCAATTCAGGTATATGTTCATTCAGAATTGGAGACATTAAAGATTAGAAATGCAATTTCTGTATAAGGATTCATTACTGTAAAAAATGGCTACGATGACTCAAAAATTCTTATGCTTAGAGGCTACAATCCTTCAGCTTCTCTCCAATTAATGTCAATGTTTTCACAACAAATGAGGGCACTCTCACA
>VMDO01042880.1:0-10254 GCA_007922755.1 Pedetes capensis
GAAAGCCAAAAGCTAGAGTGTCTTAAACTGGCTTCACTAAAATTAAAAGGGAATGGAGGTTGGATAATTATATAGCTAGGAGCATACTTCTGTTAATGAAATAAACAATGGGATAAGAAGGTTTCAAGACCTTTCTATCTTGGAACTTCAAGGATAGACTGGGATCTGCTCTGATTTTTCATCTTTATACTCCACTTCATACATACCAAAGGCAGAATTTCCATGTGGAGATTAACCCTACTAGAAATAGAAAACTGTTGTGGGGTTTGCTTTCCCCTAATGACAGACAGTATGAAACTAGATTTACAGGTCACAGCTGATTTCATGCTGATTGTTGGCCTGTGAAAAACCGGTGACCCTGCTGGACACCAAACTTGAAGATTGGCATATGCAGCCAATTTGAAGGAAACCAGGAGTTCCTGTTGGATCGGGGGCCTGGGCCCAAATTTGGCACGCACATGGGCAACATGACTAGATGTATGTGAAAAGTTGATGGCAACTCATGCAAAATGGTTGTCCTATCAGTCCCAGAGCCAAAATCTGATGCAGGAGAAGCCAGTGCACAGAATCTTTTGGTCCCATTTGATTCATTTACATGTGTAACTCGAGCCTGCAAAAATTAACTGGAAGTTCATCTGCACAGTTCTGAATGAGTACATGAGTCACAGTGGAGACAGAACATCTGGATGGAGAATGAATTGTTCTCTTTTATTATTTTTACTAATTCCTAACATTTGAATCACACTTTAAAAGTTAGCAAAATGCTTTCAGTCCATTATCCCATTTGATGCTCACAACAACCCTGTGATGTAGACTCAATACTCAGTCCATTAACAACAGCTGCTTCACAAACCAATATTTGTACAGCACATTGTCTTTCAAGTCTCACTTGGTCCTCATAGCTCAAAGAAGTAGCTAGAAAGTTTCAACTTCCAATTTTATAACTGAGGAAATCAAGGCTAGGAAAAGCCCAAGAATATTCTGGTGGATTCACGACTGGTCATATCGTAGTGCCAGGGCCTGAATCCAAGTGTTCTATTTCCAAGCTCACAATTCTTTGAAAAACCCCATGTGCTCTCTTTGTATCCATGTATGTTGATGATATGCACAAAGAAGAGAAGACTTAGATTTTTTTCACTTAAGTTCCATACATTTGCAATCCCTTGAACCATTCAATCACAAAATGTCCCTTCTTTTCTGCCCAATGGGTGCTCACTTTAGGCAATAGCTTCCTCAATAGTCTACCTCTGGTTTCACCACTTTGCAAATCACTCCCAAAGTCATCATTCTAGACTGCAAATCCTCCTAGGACATGCCTCTGCCTAAAATCCTTAAAATAAACTAAACTTAAAATAAACTAATGATTGCCAGTCTGTGGCCATAGCACCCTAGCTTCTGATCCTGCCTGATCTCAGAAGCTAAGCAGGGTCAGCCTGGTGAGTCCTTGGATGGGAGACTGCCTGGGAATACCAGGTGCCTCAGGCTTGGGAGAAGACCTGGCAACCCTCTCCTGAAACCATTTGCTATGTTGTTGTTGTTGTTGTTAGGTACTGTTGAGTCGGTATCCAACTCATAGCGACCCTCATAGGGTTTTCAATGGCTGAGTGCCTTGGGATTGCCTTGGGAGTGGATTGCCAGGCCCTTCTCCCATTTTTGCGGTGCTGGGAATTGAACTCGGGACCTCAGAGACTGCAGCGCAGCGCTCTACCCACTGAGCTAAATCCCTGCCCACCATTTGCTATGGAAAACCCTATAAACTGCAGAGAAGCACTGACAATAGTGCCCAGCATGGCAAAGTGTCAGAGAGTGTTGTGTTCTGTTGTATACAGGGTCGCTATGAGTCAGACCTGATGCAATGGCACCTAACAACAAAAACAATCGCCAAGCCTCAACGAGAGAAACTAATATTGGAAAAGGAAACATTCATTTCATGCAAACTGTGTATTTGCTCAATAAATAGCAAAATATTTTTAAATTATTCTAAGACTGTTCCTGTTCACGGGACAAAGTTCAAAATCATCAATCAGTACAAAGGCTCAGTTAGGAAGAATAGATTTTGAAATCTGCACAGCACAAGAACTACAGAAAATAATGTGTATTTCAAAATTTTTAAGAAAATAAATTTCAAATGCTCACCACAAAAATTATAAGAATGTGACATGATGGATATGTTAATTAGCTTGATTTAATCATTGCAGAATATATAGATATAACACCACACTATGTCCCATAAATATATATCATTTTTACTTGCCAACCAAAAATTCAAAATAAGTAAAAGACCTTCAGGATGATATCCAAGGGCCTTTTTAACTTAACAGAATACTACTAACATCTTGCATTGTGCTGAAGCAACACTGGATGATGGACCATTCCCTCAAACTCAACATACCAAAGTCCCTCTGTCTTAGGTGCCTTTCTTCCTTTAACTTGACTTCCTATGAGAACTTTCCCTATCACTATTTCCCCTCAGCATTAATCACATATTTAGCATCTTATATTCACATACATTATAACATTTATTTGTCTCTCCTGTGAGACTGAAAAACTCTCAAAAGACAGAAATTTGTCTCATCTCTGGTAGCAGAGTGCCTAGCACAGTGCTCAGCACATGTTGGGCCCTTAACACTGTTTATTGGATTAATTCACCTCAAAGAAGCAAAGCCAATGATCTGCCTATTATGCTACCAAAAAAGCAATATTACGTGTCCTCTTTGGGGCAAATGCAAACCAGTAAACCTCAGATTTAATGAAAGGTCAAGAATAATCCCTCACTGGTCTCTGAGTAGACAGATGGAAGGAAATTACATGACTTTCCTGAGTTACCCCTTCTGCTCCTTGGCAATCATGAAGGTAAGAAAGAGAAGACTGCTTTTTTCAGACAAATTAAGAGGCCGGATGAGCGTTTCATAGCCTGGAGAGTGGCTGTAAAACAAAATGGCAAACCACTCAACAAATGCTTTCTCATAAAGAATACTCCAGTGTGGAATGAATACACACATGCATGCCAAAATGGCCTTCCAGAGAGTCTGTCCACAATGAAAATGGAACCATCCAAGCAAAAAGGGTGAGTCAGTTCATAACCATGTACACATCTCCTCTCAGAACTAAGAGATAAGTCCAGCTGTGTCCTCTGTAACACAGGCCACTGGGACAATCCTTTGGGAATGACTGAGGCTGAAACCTTGGTGCTCTCCAATGCATTGGGATTCCTACCAAACTGATTCCTAGGGAAGGAAGTGCCTTCATAATTAGTTTTGGACATCACTTAATCAGCTCCAGACTGTAAAATTCCCTTTCTCACGCTGGCCACTGAGGAAAGAAAAGTGAAGGAGATTATTCCAAAGATGCATGGCAATCAACTTTGGAAAGAAGTTTCAAAAAACACTCTCTAGTTATTATGATCACGTCAAACCCTTCCTTCCTCTAGAGGAAGACAAAGGCAGCCTTCAGCAAAAACTATTCTACTACAAGTATAAAAATCTTCACTGAAGAAACAGAAATATAAAGAAGACTTTGTCTAATTTCTGAAATTTCTTCAGTCAATGGATAAATACACTAATATTAATGCTTATGTGATGTGATCTTTTTAAATTCCCACAGCAGTTGTGGGGAGTCCACAGAAAGAATTTTCTTTCTTTTCTTTTCTTTTCTTTTCTTTTTCTTTTCTTTCTTTTGGTACTGGGGGTTGAACCCAGGGCCTCGTGCTTGCATGATCTGTAAGTGCTGGACCACTGAGCTGCACCCTCAGCCCATTTTTTTTTTAAACTTTTTGAGACAGGGTCTCGCTAAATTACGCAGACTGCTTCTGGTCTCGAACTTGCGATCCTCCTACCTCCACCTCCAGAGCCACTGGGATTACAGGCATGTGCCACTGTGCCTGGCTAGAAAGAATTTGCAACAGTAGCAGGAACCCTACTCTCATGGTTGAGGTAAATGGTGCATATATACTGGCAGTTATCAAACAGGGTGTATGAGTTGGTTCATATATTCATTCACCAGAATCAGTGGGAGAAAATGTTATTCAGAGAAACGTGGAGTGCCATAATTGTTTTGATACTCTGGTGCAATGAATAATTTATTTGGAGATTTCAAACATTAAAAGAGGGCATGAGACATTAGTGTTAATTGAAAAAGGATCTGTGCTTATTATAAATGTCTATAAATATTTCCGAGCCTCAATAAGTCTGAAGTGAAGTCTAGAAATCTGCATTTATAACAAGTCATCTGCCCCAAGAAACTCTATATAGACAGTTCTGCGATGACATGTTACAAATCCTGCCATCCTGTACATGTTACACAAGGAAATACAGCTTGGCGTCAGAGAGAGTGACCAGCAGAGAGTTAGCAAATCCTTAGAATGGACTCAGAATAAACAGATGTGGATTGCCAAAGTAACCTCCAGGCATAGTGAAATAGGGTCACCCTGTTCTCTCAAAGAACCATGAATTTGTAGAATGAGGTGATGCCAGGGAACTGATCTATATTTTTATTCCTGTTTGTGGAGTGGGTGAGTGCTGCCAACTCTCAGACTCCACTACAGTGTCTTTATCTAGTCTGCTTCCCATCCTCATTCCTAGGAGTAATACACACACACACACACACACACACACACACACACGGACACACCCCACCCCAACTCCTAGCCTTCTGTCAAAGATCTTCCCAGACTATTTTTCTTGTCTGCTCTCTCAGGATTATACCATAATGCTTAAGCCTGAGTTCTAGAGTCAAGTTGTGTGGGTACTAATCCTGCACGACTTCTTAGCTTTGTAAATTTGACCTATCTGAGCATCATAGGAAGCCTTTAGACCTCACTTCCATTTATCCTGTGATATCCGTGTAAAACATTTTCCCTGTTCTCTTTTCCCAAAACCACTCTCATTAGTCATGTTTTAACCATCCCTTCCTTCCTTCCTGTCTGTCTGTCTGTCTTTCTCTCTTTCTTTCTCTCTCTCTCTCTCTCTCTCTCTTTAATGGTCCCCTTGTTTCCAGTCTCTGCTTTACCACCCTCCATACTTTATGACAAACTCTTCTCTACACTGCTGCTACGATTTTTTTTCCAAGTCACAGGTTAGACCAATTCTCCCCTCTGTTTAGAAATGCATGGTAATGTTTAAACTCTTTTAGCCTAGAAATCAAGGCTTTTATGCTTGGGTCAGGTCTGTATTTCTAAACTCATTTCCTATTACATTTATTTTTATGCATCCCATGGACTTCCAAAAGAACCAACAGGTCTGTCTTAGAAGTGCAACCAGGGTGCTCCTTGGAAGCAAGGATGGCTAGGCTGTGTCTTACATATTTTGGACATGTTGTCAGGAGGGATCAATCTCTGGAGAAGGACATCACGTTTGGGAGAGTGGGAGGTCAATGAATAAAAGGAAGACCCTTTACTACATGGAATGACACACTGCAACAATGGGCTTAAACATAGAAAAGATCATGTGTCTGACACAGAATCAGGGACCATTTTGATCTGTTGTACATAGGGTTGCTATGAGTTGGATCCAACTCAACAGCACCCAACAACAACAACAACATACTTCCCATTATATTGACTTAATTATTATGCCCTATATGATCTCCAAGATTATCTAAGATTTATCTTGTGCTCTTCCCTTTAGAGGGAATTCCCTTCCTTCTCCATCTCCTGTTATTCAAATTGCAACCATTTGTGAAGGCCCAGTTCACAGAGAACCTCCAACTCAAGGCATCATGCTCTTCCTATCTTCTTGTTGTTGTTAGGTGCTGTCAGGTCGACATCTGATTCATAGCAGCCCTACCTACAAAGGGCAAATCACTATTGTCAGTGCTTCTCAGCTGTTCCTGCAGTTTTCAATGGCTGTTTTTTGGAAGTGGGCTGCTAGGTCCTTCTCCCAAGCCTACAGCACCTGGTGTTCCCAGGCGGTCTCCTATCCAATTACTAACCAGGCCCAACCCTGCTTAGCTTCTGAGATCTGACGGGATCTGACACCACTGTGCTACAGCAACAGGTCTTCCTATCTTAAAGGACAGTTAATGTGAACCATGCCTTTTCTATTCTACTACCCTATGAGATACTTGAGGGCAGAGACCTTGTCTGATTCCTTTCCTCTTTGTACCATCTACAGAGCTTACTACAGTGTCAGGAATAGAGTGAGCTTTCAATATGTATGTGATACAAATGGAAAATCCCCAGTCTCCATATATTGTCTGCTATAGTAGAATGGAGGGCTGGGATTTAGCTCAGTGGGTAGAGCGCTGCGCTGCAGTCTCTGAGGTCCCAAGTTCAATTCCCAGCACCACAAAAATGGGAGAAGGACCTGGCAATCCACTCCCAAGGCAATCCCGAAACAGTCAGCCATTGAAAACCCTATGAAGGTCGCTATGAGTCAGATACTGACTCGACGGCACCTAACAACAACATAGTAGAATGGTAGCCATATGACACTGTGAGAAAGTCTACCTAGGACCAATTTATATTCTTTTACTATCCAGGTGTCAAGAGGACTATTATAGCCAGGTTCTGTGGCACATGCCTATAATCCCAGCAACTTGGTAGGCTGAGGCAGAAAGATCGTGAGTTCAAGGCCAGAGGCAGCCTGTGCAACTTAGCATGACCCTATCTTGAAATAAAAAAATAAAATAGGGGCTGGGAAGGGTGGCTCAGTGATGGAGTGTTTGCCTAGCATGTGTGAGGCCCTGGGTTCAATCGTCAATTACTGAAAAAAAAAGATTTTTATAGGCCTAGGAGAATCTAAATCATTATTAATACCCCTAAAAATAATAATGCAAGTCAACTATTACTTTGGAAGCCATGTTTCACAACTACAACTCACAGTATTAAATAATCATATCAGGCAAAAAAAGAAGCACAAGAGGATAAATGTCTTGCCTTACATATTATATGTATTGATTTTTTATTCCCACATAAAAAATTTTCACAACATTGACATATTAATACAATATCTATTTATTATCTCACAATTCTATAGGTCAAAAGACCTGGCAGATTTCAGCTGGGTTCTATGCTCAGGGTCACACAAAGCCAAAATCAAGGTGTTGACCAGACTGGATTCTTAGATGGAAATTCTAGGGGAAGACTCCACTTCCAAGTTCTTGGTTGTTGATAGAATGTATTTTTTCATAGCTGTAGGTCTGAGGTCCCCATTTTCTTGCTAGCTAACAGCCAGGAATCACTTCTAAAGACTCATGCTCATGTGCTCCCTTCCACATCACTGTCTTTAAGCTAGTTTTGGCACATTAAATCCCACTACCAAGCTTCAAATCACTGACTTTCTTTTCTGTTCCCAGGTGAAGAAATTCTGCTTTTACAGGGATTGTGTAATTAGTCCTTCCTTAAGTCAATTATACCATATAAAAAAAACTAATCATGGGGGAGATGTCACAGTTACAGTTTCTATCCTTACTTAAATAGAGGGAATCATACAAGGACAAGGTCATTTAGGTCATGATATAATTTTTCTTCTTATAGTACCTTCTTAGCAAAGGTAAGATTTTAACTAGGTGGGCCAGACAAAAACACTTATGACAGAGTATAAAATTCAATCTGGATAAAATATTTTTGTATTCAAATGGACTGGGTACAGATAATTTAGTTTTTTATTCTAAAGTAAAAAGGTAAAAATGAAATAAGGATTATCATTTATGATTGTTGTCATTGTTGTTAGGTGCCATTGAGTTGGGTCTGACTTGTAGCCACCCTATGTACAAAAGAACGAAATCCTGACACAGTACCATGCACTCAAGCTTGATTGCTTATGTTCATTGTTGCAGACACTGTATCAATACATCTAGTTGAGGGATTTCCTTTTGCCATTGACCTGCCACTCTCCCAAGCATGCTGTCCTTCTCCAGGGATTGCTCCTTCCTGATTACATGTTCAAAATCAGTAAGATGAGGTCTGGTCATCCTTGCTTCCAAGGAGCACTCTGGTTACATTTCTTCTAGGACAGATCTGTTGGTTCTTTTGGCAGTCCAGGGTACATTTAATATTCATATCCAGCACTATAATTCAAAAGCATCTATTTTTGTCCTGTCTCCCTTATTCAACATCTATCTTTCACAACCATATGATATGACTGAAAATACCATGGCATGAGTCAGGTACACCTTTATCTTCAATGTGACATCTTTACTTTTCAACACTTTAATGAGGTCTTTTGCAACAGCTTTTTGATCTTCCTTCCTTTATTTCTATCTTTCTTTCCCTTTCTTTCTTTCTTCTTCTTTTTTATTTATTTTTTTTTTTTTGCGGTACTGGGGGTTGAACCCAAGGCCTTGCACTTGCATGCTTTGCAAGTGCTGTACCACTAACCTGCACCCCCAGCCTGGTTTTTTTGTTTTGTTTTGTTTTGTTTTAGTTTTTGAAACAGGGTCTTGCTAAATTGCACAGATTGCTTCTGATCTTGAACTTGTGATCCTCCTGCCTCTGCCTCGCGAGTCACTTGGGATTACAGTCATGCACCACCATGCCGGGTGCTTTTTGATGTCTTAATTGCTGCTTTCACGAGTGCTGATTGTAGAACCAAGTAAAGCAAAATCTTGGACAATCTCAATGTCCATTTTTTCCATTTAACATGAAGTTGCTTACTGACCCAGTTGGAATGATTTTTGTTTTCTTGATGTTGAGGCACAATCCATATTGAAGACTGTGTTCTTTGATCTTCAGCAGGAAATGTTTCAAATCCTCTTCACTTTCAGCAAGAAGAGTTGTGTCATCTGCATAACACAAGTTGTTAATGAGTCTTCCTCTAATCATGATGCTGTATTCTTCTTCATATAGTCCAGTTTCTTGGATTATTTGCTCAGCATAGATATTGAATAGGTACAGTAAAATTATACAGCCCAGACACACAGCTTTCTCAACTTTTAGCTAAGCAGTGTTTTCTTGTTCTGTTAGAACTACTGCCTCTTGGTCCATGCACAGATTCCTTATGAGTAAAATTAAGTGCTCTTGTATTCCCATTCTTTATAGTGTTATCCATGATTTGTTATGATCCACACAGTCAAATGCCTTTGCATAGTTGATAAAACATAGATAGACATCTTTCTGGTATTCTCTGCTTTTAGCTAATGTCCATGTGACATCAGCAATGATGTCTCTGGTTCCATGCCTGCTTCTGATACCGGTTGGATTTTCTGACAGTTCCCTGTTTATATACTGTTGCAGTCACTTTTGAAATATCTTTGGCAATATTTTGCTTGCATGTGATATTAATGATATTGTTCAATAGTTTCCACATTTGGTTTAATACCCCTTCTTGGGAATAGGCACAAATATGGATCTCTTCCAATCAGTTGTCCAGGTAGCTGTTTTCCAAATCTCTTGGCATAAACAAGTTAGCACCTCCAGTGCTGCATCTGTTTGTTGAAGCATCTCAATTGGTATTCTATCATTTCCTAGAGTCTTGTGTTTCACCAGTTCCTTCAAGGCAGATTCCATTTCCTCCTCCAATACCCCTAGTTCCTGGTCATATGCAACCTCTTGAAGTGGTTGGTCATCCACACACTCTTTGTGGCATAATCACTCTGTGTATTCCTTCCATCTTTTTTGATGTTTCTGGTGTCATTTAATATTTTCCCTGTAGAATCCTGCACTATTGCCACTTGAGGCTTGAATTTTTTCTTTAATTCCTTAAGCTTGAGAAAAACAAAATGTGTTCTTCCCTTTTGGTTTTCTATCTCCAGATCTTTGCACATGCCATTATAATATTTAATTTTGCCTTCTCAAGCTGCCATTTGAAATCTTCTGTTTAGTTCCTTAAGTTCATCATGTCCTCCTTTTACTTTAGCTGCTCAATGTTCAAGGGCAAGTTTCAAAGTCCCTTTTGAGATATAATTTGGTCTTCTCTTTTTTTTCTGCCTTTTTAGCAACCTTTTGCTTTCCTCATGAATGATGTCTTTCATGTCATGCCACAACTCATCTGGTCTTCTATCATTAGAGTCTCATGCATTAAATCTGTATCTGAGGTGGTCTCCGAACTCAGGTGGGATATACTCAAGGTCATACCTT
This sequence comes from Pedetes capensis, assembly GCA_007922755.1. Classification (NCBI taxonomy): domain Eukaryota; kingdom Metazoa; phylum Chordata; class Mammalia; order Rodentia; family Pedetidae; genus Pedetes; species Pedetes capensis. Next base: position 10,016 of record VMDO01042880.1, read on the forward strand.
TGCTCTCCTACACATGTTCTAATTTTCTTCAGTCAATTTGAACCTGTATATGAGCAGTTGATGGTCTGATCCACAATCAGCACTGCGTCTTGTTCTGACTATTGATATTGACCTTTTCTTTTTTTTATTAGAAATTTTTAATGTACATCATAATGTGATTCATTTTGACATGCTTTTCGTTGTGACAATTTTCATATATGCAATTTGATAAGCATTATTCATATAGGTTACCCCTTACC
>VMDO01042881.1:0-10262 GCA_007922755.1 Pedetes capensis
AACCCAGGGCCTGGTGCAGGCATGCTCTGCAAGTGCTGGACCACTGAGCTGCACCCTCAGCCCATTTTTTTACTTTTTGAGACAGAGTCTCGCTAAGTTACACAGACCGTCTGTGGTCTCGAACTTGTGATCCTCCTGCCTCCGCCTCCCGATAAAATACATTTCTAAATATTTAAGCCAGGTAGGATAGCACACTGAGGCAGAAGGATTGAACAAGTTTGAGGCCAGACTGGTCTATATAGTGAGTTCCAGGGTGGCCGGGACTACACAGTGAGACCTTGTTTCCACAAATGAAAAAAACTAAATATTTGTGGAAATTAAAAATAGGGGCTGGGAGTATGGCTGAGTGGTGGGGCATTTGCCTAGCATGTGGGAGGCCCTGGGTTCAACCCCCCACCCCAGTACAACAACAACAACAACAACAAAAGTTTAGTATTTTTATTTATTTTTTTATTTTATCTTTTTTTTTTTTTTTTTTTGTGGTACTAGGGGTTGAACCCAGGGCCTCGCGCTTGCATGCTTTGCAAATACTGGACCACTGAGCTGCACGTCCAGCCCATTTTTTAACTTTTTTGAGACAGGGTCTCCCTAAATTATGTACACTGCCTCTGGTTTCAAACTTGCGATCCTTCTGCCTCCACCTCCCCAGCCTCTGGGATTACAGGCATGTGCCACCGTGCCCCGTAGTATTTTTATTTTTTTGTCCAATGAAATTATACATCTAGCTCTCAAATCCAATAGCAATGAATCTGCCTTAATGTATTTCTGTGACAAAATAATACACCCTCTAATGAAAAAGTAGGGGGCAATGGTTTAAATGAAAGGAAATTCAATTAAAGAGACCTGACCACCCATGGCAGTGTGTGAGCCGTGATGGGGACCTTATTGGGAAGAAATGGCTACAAATGGCATAGGGAGCTTGGCACATGGGTGCAACACCTATAATCCCAGCTATTGAGGATGCTTAGGCAGGATGACAGTAAGTTTGAGGCCAGAGGCAGCCTGTGCAATTTAGTGAGATGCTGTCTCAAAAATTTAAAAAATCAAATAAAATAAAACGAGTCTAGGGATGCAGCTCAGGGTAGAATGCTTGCCAAGCAGGCTCAGAACCTTGGTTCAACACTATAGTATGGAAAAGAAATAATTAACTAATTAATTTTTTTTAAAAGGTCCGGGGCCAAAGGGGAAATTGCTTGTGGCTTGAGTATTAAATGTTGGAATGGATTTCACTAAGTGCTATTAAATGGAATTACAGTAGACCTATAAGGCTGGGGTGTAGCTCACTTGCCTGGCACACTCAAGGCAATGAATTCAATCTTCAGCATTTAAAAAAAAAAAAGTATTTTTAAAGACCTGTATAATCCCCTAATTATTTCTTCAAAGATGTACATTGAAGTATTTAAGATTTCATCAAAAAGAAGGCAAATATGGCAAACTGTGGGACCTATAAAGACGTTCATTTCACTATTCTTTCAAATTTTCTATGTGATAAAGTGTTCCTGAAAAACATAAATGGGAAAAATAAACCAAGATAATTTAGAAATGCCTGCTGCCATCCACTGTGATGTCCGATCCCGTGAGATTTTGGAAGCTAAGTAGGACTGGACCTGGTTAGTCCTTGGATGGGAGATCGCCTGGGAACACTAGCTGTTGTAGGCTTGGGAGAAGGACCCGGCAACCCACTCCCAAAAAAACAATCAGCCCTTGAAAACCCTATGAATAGCAGAAAAGCACTGACAATAGCGTTGTGTCTGTTGTACATAGGGTCTCTAGGAGTCGGACCCTGACTTGACAGCACTTAACAACAATTTAGAAATAAGGAGACAGATGTGTACAGCGGAGTCCTATATACCAGGATTCAAATCCAAACTGTTAAACAAAATGATGAGAAGCCATTGTTTTGGACTGAGCTGCTGCACCAGCCCGCAACAGTACAGACCAAACCAAAATGGAGTCACTCATGCCAAATGCTACGGAATGAAATGGAAACTATCAAAGAGCAAATAAGTCCCAGAACAGACTCTTTTCCCTGAAAACAAGAGATTCCAATCTACCTGAGTCAGTGTGATAAGAAAGTCCCTCTGCTTTAACCCTTATGGAAGGAAACTGGAAGGAACCTGATGTTAGCCAGGTTATTTTTTCTATTGTTCTGCTTCCTTATTGCCATCTTACAAAACCCACTGTTCTAGTCTCTCATTTTATTTTGTAGAAGAGAGGCTGCCCTGATTATGAATCATGAATAAAAAACCAATTAAATTTAGCTAGGTGCCATGGTACATACCTGTAATCCCAGGAATTTGGGAGGCTGAGGCAGGAGTATTGCAGATTTAAAACCAGAGGCAGCCTACACTACTTAGTGAGACTCTGTCTCAAAATAAAAAAGGGGGTGGGTGAAAAAAGGGGGTGGGTGTGCAGCCTAGTGGTAGAGAACTTGCCTAGCATGTGCTAGGCCCTGGGTTCAACCTTGCAGTACTGAGGGGGAAAAAGAATTAGATCTAAAGCCAGGCACAGTGGCACACATCTGCAATCCCAGGGCCGACCTGGAAGACTGAGGCTGGAGGATCGTGAGTTCAAGGCCAACCCACATAACAAGAATCTGCCTCCAGAAAAAAGACAAAAAAAAAAAAAAAATCTATATTTAAATTTGTTGTGATTTGCTGGGCGCGGTGGCGCACGCTTGTCATTCCAGCAACTCGGAAGGCTGAGGCAGGAGGATCCCAAGTTTGAGACCAGTGCTAGTCTGTGTAATTTACCAAGACCCTGTCTCAAAAATGGGCTGAGGGTGCAGCTCAGTGGTACAGCACTTGCAAAGCATGCAAGGCCGAGGCCCTGGGTTCAACCCCCTGTACCTAAAAAAAAAAAATTGTTGTGATTTTGTCTTTTGCCACATCTCTGCCACTTCCTTGCTGGGTGACTGAGGTTATTGCTTCTCTCCTTCAAACTTCAGTTTCCCCATATCGAGGCTCCTGTGAGAATTTATAAAGCATTGCCCATAAGCCCAGAGCAAACTAGATGCCCAGTTAACAGGAGCTTCGAGTATTTGGGGAAGGCATTTTCTTAACTATCATAGTCTATTCACCTGTGAATACTGCTCATAGCAGAACTGCTATTGAGCTCTTCCTTCCAGTCCTTTTTCCTGTGGGTAGATTTGTGAACTGGGATTCCCAGTCCCCTCCCCACCCCCCCACCCCCCCGCCCTTTTTCAAATTCATTGAATGACGTTGTGGGATTCCCAGTCCCCTCCCCACCCCACCCCCCGCCCTTTTTCAAATTCATTGAATGACGTTGATGGGGCCACCAGGACAGCTTCTTGCCCTGCTGTGTTTCATCTTGTTATTTTCTAAGCCTGTCTCTTCTTGGCACATTTCTCTCATTGGTGCTTCAGTACTGCATGATTCCGACATATGGGAGCTGCACATGGGTGGTAGCTGCTAATTATAGTAAAACGCTCATAATAGCCGCTAACATTTGGCAAGGGCCAGGCCCCCCATCTCATTTGATTTTTTCCACAACTCTGAGGGTTGGGAGTTGTTAGAGGCCCATCAGTTCCTGTGCAAAACTCCCAGAGCCAGATACATTTTGGGAATTCAGACTTTCTGAATATTAAGCAAGTTTCCTGGTGCCCTTGTGGGGCTAGGGAGCATTGTGTTATCAAACACATCAGGACAGTCACTCTTTATCCATGGTTTTGCTTCCCTGGATTTCAGTTGTTGTTGGTGTTGTTTTTGCGATTAGGTGCCGTCGAGTCATGTCTGACTTATAGTGACCCTCACAGGGTTTTCTTTCTTTCTTTCTTTTTTTTTTGGCGGTACTGGGGGTTGAATCCAGGGCCTCGCACCTGCATGCTCTGCAAGTGCTGGACCACTGAGCTGCACCCTCAGCCCATTTTTTTACTTTTTGAGACAGGGTCTCGCTAAATTACACAGACTGCTTCTGGTCTCGAACTTGTGATCCTCCTGCCTCTGCCTCCCGAGCTGCTGGGATTATAGGCGTGTGCCACCACGCCCAGCTCCCTCACAGGGTTTTCAATGGCTGTTTCAAGGTTGCCTGGGGAGTGGATTGCCACGCCCTTCTCCCATTTTTGCGGTGCTGGGAATGGAACTCAGGACCTCAGAGACAGCAGAGCGGTGCTGTACCAACTGAGCTAAATCCCAGCCTGGATTTCAGTTCCCCTAGGTCAACTGCAGTCAGGAAACATTATAATAACTAGAAAATTCCAGAGATGGATAATTCATAAGTTTTAAATGGCATGCCGAGCTGAGTAGCATGATGAAATCCCTTGCTGTCCTGTTTCCTCCTCCCCAGCATGGAAACCATCCCTTTGTCCAGCGTGTCCAAGCTGTATACACTACCCATCATTAATTACTTGGTAGCCATCTAGGTTATTAGGTGGCCTATCGCATAATATTTGTGTTCAAGTAACCCTTTCCTAGTAGCCTAACACTAAGTCACAATGCCAATGTCACTCACTCACTTTGTGTCGTTAGACAGGCATGGGATCATCTAACATCGTCACAAGAAGAATGAGTACAACCCAATAAGCTAATTTGAGAGAGAATAACTTTTATAACAGGATATTGTTAACACTGTTCTATTTTTAGTTAGTTGCTAATCTCTTGCTGTACCTAAATTAGAAATAAAACTGTACCTGGTGTGTGTATGCATAGAAAAGAGCATGCTGTATGGAGGGCTGGATATTATACACAGCTTCAGGCATGCCTGGGGGTATTGCAACATCTCCCTCCCCTCCACTGCCTGTGCTGTGGCTAAGGAAAATATCGTAGTATTCAGTGAAATGCACATTTATCTTCAGTGGAGTAACTAAGGACCATATGAAACCTCATGGCTGTTCAAGTCAGCTCCTGCCACCCAGTGGGTCTGAGGACAGCTTTTGGATTTCAGAGCTTTTGGACTTGGGGAGTAGGAGCAAATGTCACGCTCAGTGAGGGAAAGCCATTTGCTCAAGGTCACCAGAAACTTAAGAGTTAGGAGCGAGGCAGAACCCAGGGCTGACCCACCGTGGACCTGGCTCCATATAACCTCTCTTCTGCAGGCTGACGCCACCAGCTCCCCCAATTGCCATTCTTTGCTTGCTCCGTGATATCCTCTTCCTGCCTCCTGGGAGCGAGATGATGAACATAAAGAGTTATCCATCAGGGCGCAGGCTGTCATCCCAGCTACTCAGGAGGCTAAGGCAGGAGGATCATAAGTTCAAGGCCTGAGGCAGCCTGTGCAATTTAGCAAAACTCCTGCCTCCGCCTCCTGAGTCGCTGGGATGACAGACGTGCGCCACCGTGCCCGGCTGGTACAGATGATTATTAATGAAACTAATAAGCACCTAGAGAAAAAGCCCAGCCTAAACGGGATATGGTCATGCACATCTATAACCCCAGTACCAAGGAGGCTGAAGCAGAAGGATCGATGCAAGTTCAAGGCCAGCCTGGTCTACACAGCCAGACCCTGTCTCGAAAGAAAGGAAGAAAAAGAAAGAAGAAAGAAAGAAAGAAAGAAAGAAAGAAAGAAAGAAAGGAAGGAAGGAAAAGAAAAGGAGAGAAGGAAAGAAATAGAAAGGAAAGGAAAGGAGGAAGGAAGGAAAGAAAGAAAGAAGCCTAGTCTCTCTAAAGCAGGTAGGGTGTTAGGATTTTTGCTATTCATGCAAATCCTTTGCCTGATAAAAGCGATAGAAGCGTCTTGTTTGGGTGCTGGGGATGGAACCCAAGGCCTTGCACCTGCTAAGGAAGCACTCTACCACTGAGCTACACGCCCCTTAGGCCCTCCTTTTTTTTTTTAAACAAGATTGGTTTGAAAATAATCACAGGGACGTGAGTGAACCATTTCCTGGGTATCCATGTAATGAGCATCAGCTCCTGGAAGCCGCTTAACCCAAGGCAACCAGAAAGGATTTTTTTCGCCTATTTAACAAGATGATGGGAGTCAATGAGATGATCCAGCTTAGAGGCGCGACCCAGTGGCTTCATAAAGACTAATAAATGTCATCACGTGAAAATATCACCGCTAAATAGCTGCTGTCATTTTTTTGGTGATGTGTAATAACAGTAATAGGGAATGAGATAATTTAGTGCTTAATATGAAATTAATATCCCTCTTATTTATGAACTCCCGAGCACTTTCCTTAAGTGCTTTACAACTATTAATTCATTTTAGCCTCACAGTGACCCCATGAAGCAGGCATCATTAACATCTCAATTTTCAGAGGCACAAGAGATTAAGTGACTTGCCCCTGGTCTCAACACTAGCAAGAAGCATGGGGAGCCGGGTCCAGTGGCACACACCTGTTATTCCAGTGACGCCAGAGGCTGAGGCAGGAAGATCATAGGTTCGAGGCCAGAAACAGCCCGCCAACTTAGCAAGACCCTGCCTCAAAATGGAAAACAAAAGAAGGGGCTAGCTCAGTGTAGAGCACTTGCCTGGCATGTGTGACACCCTGGGTTCAACCCCCCCCTCCCCCCCAGATTGGAAAAAAGAACACAAAAGAAGCATAGTTCAGATTTGGACCAAACAGGCTGGGTTGAGCCAGGACTGTGCTTTCCTCGCTAGGCTGTTCTGCCTCAAAGAATGAAGAAGGCCGGGTGAGTGGCTCATGCCTGTAATCCCAGGGACTGGGGAGGCACGGACAGGAGGATCACAGGTTTGAGGCCAGAGGCAGCCTATGTAATTTATCGAGACCTTGTCTCAAGATAAAGAATAAAATATGGAGCCAGGAGCAGTGGCGCACACCTGTAATCCCAGCAGCTCAGGAAGCAGAGGCGGGAGGATCGCAAGTTCAAGACCAGAGGGAGTCTGTGTAATTTAGCGAGACGCTGTCTCAAAAAGTGAAAAAATGGGCTGAGGGTGCAGCTCAGTAATCCAGCACTTGCAGAGCATGCAGGCATGAGGCCCTGGGTTCAACCCCCAGTACTGGAAAAAAAAAAAAAAAGAGAGAGAAGAAGAAGAAGAAATGGGCTGGGGATGCAGCCCAGTGGTAGAGTACTTGCAAATTATGTGCAAGGCCCTGAGTTCAACCTAAGTGCCCAAAAAGGAGGAGGAGGAGGGCCAGGAGGAGGAGGAAATGGAAAGGATTTCTCATTTGACCTTGAGCTAGGTAGTCACTAAGGTGTGTTTTATTCTTTATTTTCTTGGCAGCACTTCTTTGAATATTTATTATACATCGGGCACTATGGTAGGCACTTAAGTATGCAATGGGCAAAAGAAACATTTTTCTGCCCTTATGGTGATTACACTGTGGTTGGGGAGACAGACAATAAGAAGATAAATAAATTGCATAGGCCCTAAATTCTCCATCCTAACCCACACCCTTCAGAGAGTTTTAGAGTACTACCATATCAGAAGTGGATTAGAATCACGTGCAAGTTGGATTCGAGTTGAGAGAGCTTTCTTCAGAGTTCTCGTGTCCGATGCTGCTTAACAGGTCCAGCGAGGTGAGGACTAGACAGTAAGTACTGGCCTAGCATCGTGACCTTGACATTTCAGCATAGGGCAGGGGGCAAAGTCTGATTAATAAAAGTTTAAGAGAGCTGGGGGTTGTGGTGCACAGCTGTAATCCCAGCACTTGGGAGGGTGAGGCAGGAGGATCGTGAGTGCTTGAGCCTCATATGAGACATTGTCTCAGAAAAAGAGAGAGAGAGAGAGAGAGAGAGAGAGAGAGAGAGAGAGAGTTTAAGAGAGAACAAGAGCAGAAAAATGGGACCGTGGCTGGCGAAGGACAAGGGGTCGAGAGAGGGTTAGTTTCAATATGGAAGAAACAACACTGTGTAGGCTGATGGGAAGGGTCCAGCGCAGAGGGGACCCAAAAGTGCAGCAGGGAGAGGGGAGAATGGAGGCGCCATAGCCGGAGGGGTGGGAGCAGGTGACAGGGGCAGTCACCATGGGAAAGCAGGTAGGCACACAGGTACAGGTAGGTGTGGGGCCATGGGGGCCTATGGAAATTCATTCTCATCACCTGTATTTTGACTGTAAAATTAGAAGCCAGGGGAAAATGAAGAGGAAGGAGGCATGAGGGTGCAGGAGAGAGCAGGGAGGTGTGAAATAGAGGTCTCAGAGAGGAAGAGGCCGGTGCAGCTGGGTGGTAAGCAGAGCACTTGCTTAGGATTTGGGAAGCCCTGGGTTTCATCTCCAGCAATGGGGAGGTAAAAAGAAGAAAGAAAGAGAGAGAAAGAAGGAAGGAAGGAGGGTAGGAAGGAAGGAAGGGAAGGAAGGAAGACAGAAAGAGAAAGGAAGAAAGAAAAGAAAGAATGAAAGAGAAAAGAAATGAAGAAGAAAGAAAAGAAAAAAGAAAAAGAAAGAAAAAGTAAGGGAGGAAGGAAGACAGAAAAAGGAAGGAAGGAAGAAAGGAAGGATGGAAAGAAAGACAGGAGAGAAAGAAAAAAGAGAAAAAGAAGAAAGAGGAAGGAAAGAGAGAAAAAGAAGAGGAAGGAAAGAAGAGAGAAAAAGAAAGGGAAAAAAGAAAAGCAAAAGGAAAGAAGGGGTGAGGACAACGTAATGTGATTCCCAGGCAGCATTAAGATTGAGGACCAAGTTCACCAACTTGAAGTGAGAGGAGCCATGGGGTTGCGTTGTTCTTCAGCCACCCCAAGCCTTGAGAGTACAGGTGGGGGGAGCGCAGAAGGGGACACAGGGTTGGATTTAACCGTTATCACATGTGAGAGGAAGCTGAAGGGGCAAGGGTGGGCACAAAGAACGTTTTTATGATCAGTCACAGAAGTTAAGCTGGGTAAGGAAGAAATGGGGCTGGGGTAGAGGTCTTGCTCTGCTCACTCTGAAGGCCTGGGTTTGATCCCCAGCACTGCAAAAATGAGAGAAGGACAAAGAACAAGCAGCCATCTAAAACCCCACAAATAACAGAAAAGCACTGACACAGTGGCGGGCATGGCATGGTGTTTGGTGTCAGGGAGTGTTTCGTTCTGTTGTGCATAACAGGGTTGCTAAGAGTGGGACATCTCACAATGAAAACAAGGAAGAAATGAGGAGGTGGCAGGGGGAGGGGCAGTGAAAAATAGGGACAAAGGATGGGCTATCACAATGCAGTGTGATGGATGGAGGGTAGTTGATGAAATTTAGGTTCTGAAGAGGCTGCTTTGATGGAGACAAGGTCTAGGTGTGACCAGGTGCCAGGACGGGGTGTAGGGAGGACAAAGTCCCTGGAGCAGAGGAGGTCAGGGAACAGAGAGGCCAAAGGATCATCTGCCTTGATTTGGAAATCACCATGACTGATGATAAGCACAGCCTGAGAGGCAGTGAGTCCAGAGAAGCACTGGGGAGGCGAGAGGAGTAGGGACCTGGGTTAGCAGGTGATGCACTGGGTGGGCAGTGGGCTGTGTGTACTCTGAAGACATGAGATCTGCAGCCAGGTGCGGCGGGGGTGGGGGTGGGGGGATGGGCTGAGGGGGTGAGGGGATGGGGAGGTTGAGGAGAGTGGAGGGAGAACTGTCTGGAAGCAGCTTCAAGGGACAAGGTTACCTACTGGCTTGGAAGGAGCATCCAAGGAGAGCTCAGTTCTTTTCAGAGCAAGATAATAAGAATGTTCGGAAGGGAAACTGAAGAAATGGGTAGGTCAGCCGGGCGCAGTGGTGCACACCTGTAACCTCAGCGGCTCAGGATGCGGAGGCAGGAGGATCGCAAGTTCGAGACCAGAGGCAGTCTGCCTAATTTAGCGAGACCCTATCTCCAAAAAAAAAAAAAAAAAAAAAAAAAAAAAAAAAAAAAAAAAAAACAGTAAAAAAAAATGGGCTGAGGGTACAGCTCAATGGTCCAGCACTTGCAGAGCATGCAAGTGCGAGACCTTGGGTTCAAGCCCCAGTACCGCAAAAGAAAGAAAGAAATGGGTAGGTTGTTAGTTTCAAGGCCCAAGGAGTTGATATAGCGCGTAGGGCAGAAATGGTTTTCCCTCGGTGGGCTTTTCCGTGGACCTTCGGGTGCTCCTGGTCATATAAGGTGATCAGCCTCACACAGGTGCGAGCCAGAAGGATGTTGGGGTGAGCGGTCCAGGTGGGGCGCGCGTCTGACCAGGGAGGAGCCTTCTGCCCGAAGGGGAATGACGGAGAGAAGCCGAGGGTCTCTCTGGAGCGTTACTCAGAACAGGAAGGCGCGAACAGGGTCTGCAGCTTTCGCGGCCCTGGCAGCCCCCTCGGTCGCCCATGGATCTGATGGCCTTGGGAAGCGAAGTGTGGCTGGCCTGCCTGGGCTGACCCGCCCACCTCTCCCTTGCAGGACGCCGGGAGCGGGCGATGGGCGCCCGGCCTTCG
>VMDO01042882.1:0-10260 GCA_007922755.1 Pedetes capensis
CCCAAGCTGAAAGGCATTCAAAAGATGACTGGGGAATGAGAACACCAGAACACTTAATTGTACTGATGAGGAATGTATACATGGACTAAGAGGCAGTAATTTGAACAGACCAAGGAAACACAACTTGGTTTTAAGGTCAGGAAAGGTTTCCATCAAGGATGTGTCCTTTCACCATACCTCTTCAAGCTCTATGCTGAGCAAATAATCTGAGAAGTTACACTTTATGAAGAAGAACATTGCAGTAGGATTGGAGGAAGATTCATTAACAACCTGCATTATGTAGATGACACAACTTTGCTTGTTGAAAGTGAAGAGGATTTGAAACATTTACTGGTGAAGATCAAAGAACACATCCTTCAGTATGGATTGTGCCTTAACATCAAGAAAACAAAAATCCTCATAACTGGGACAGTAAGCAACTTCATAATAAATGGAGAAAAGATTGAGGTTCTCCAAGATTTTGCTTTACTTGGTTCTACAATCAACACCTACAGAAGCAGCAATGAAGAAATCAAAAGACATTACACTGGGAAAAGCTGTTGCAAAAGACCTTTTTAAAGTGTTGAGAGGGATCGTCTAGGCTCCCTCCCATTTGCTAAGGACCTGTACTTCTGCCACAGCCTTGGTCTCCCCAGGAACTTGTGGTACTGAGAGATGCATATAGAGGACCCTGGACCCCTCACTCCATCCTCCCAGAAGCCAGGAAATGGTATTTCCCTAAAGAACACCAGGCTCAAACAAGATTATTCAGAATTTCAAACGTTAGATTGGATGAAGCTATCATTCTAGCAGCAGAAAGTTTTCTACCCTCTTAGTTAAACTGGGGTCCAAGATTCCCAAAAGAAGGCATTAAACCTAGGACAACCTCAAGCATATAAGACAGTAATAACCAGACCAAACAATGGGAAAGGCTCAACACAAAGCCACATGAAATAAGACAAATCAGGTTGAAGAAGATGCCTCAAATGACCACAACTCTTAAATAGTTGATTTTAAAGATATCCAAATATTAGAAATGGCAAAAAAGAATTTACAAGTCTGCTTATAAGTATTTTGAAAGACCTCACAGACACCACAGTCAAACAGACAAAAGCAATTGAAACACTGGATTAAAAAGCATCTAACTTAGAAGAAAAACTCAGCAAAGAAATCAAGATCCTGAAGAAGAAATAAACAGAAATTCTGGAATTACAAAATATCTTCAACCAACTTAAAGTTTCAGTAGACTCAATGGTATCTAGAATGGAGGAAGCAGAAAACAGAATTTATGATACTGAAGAAAAAGTTGAAGAATTTATCTATTCAGACAGAATAGATAAGAAAGACAGAAAGAAGGCAGTATGATCAAATATTTCAAGAGGTTTACAATAAGATGAAGAGATGCAACCTTCAAATACAGAGGGGTTCACAAAGGAGCTAAAACTAACACCATGGGCACAGGAAATCTTTTCAAAGAGATAAAAGCTGAAAACTTTCCAAACCTAAGGGAGAGATATATACCCAAACCACAGAGGCAACCAGAACTCCAAATAGAATAGACTAAAACAGATCTTCCCCATGACATATTGTAATAGGAATGCTCAATCTAGAGAGCAAAACAAACAAACAAACAATTTCAAAGGCTGCAGGAGAGAAACACTAAGTCACAAAGGCAAGCCCATCAGAATAACAGATGACTTCTCAAGAACAACTTTAAAGCCAAGGAAAGTATGGCCAGACATTAGTCCCATTCTGAAGAAGAATAATTGCCAACCAAGACTATTTTGCGTAGCAAACAAATAACAACAAATGCTGGCGAGGATGTGAAGTAAAAGGGACCCTTTTATACTGCTGGTGGGACTGTAAATTAGTTCTACTTCTTTGGAAATCAATATGGAGGTGCCTTAGAAAACCACCCAGCTATATCTCTTCTGGGAATATACCCAAAGGAAGGTAAGTCATAATACCACAGGGACACCTGCACTTCCATATTTAATGCAGCACTGTTCACAATCACAAGGGTATGGAATCAGCAAAGATGTCTATCAACAGAGAAACAGATTTAAAAACTGTGGTATATATACACAACAGAATATTACTCAATGGCAAAGAAGAATGAAATTATGTCATTTGCATCAAAATGAATGGAACTGGAGAACTTCATGTGTAGCTAATTAACCCAGACACAAAAAGAGAAATACTCTATGTTCTTACTTATATATGGGAGATAAATCTAACTAAAAGGAAAATTTTTTTACATATATAGATATATAAATGAGCAATCATATTTATCTAGGAATAAAAAATACAAATGGACCCAATAGGAGTGGGGAGGCAATTAGCAGTTGGCAATGGAGGCTGGGGGAAGGGGAACAATGCAGAGGTAAAGAGGGAGAGGAAAACCATAAAACACAGGATGCAACTACATGAATACATAAAAAAGGGGAAGGAGAATATCCATGAGTATAACCCATAGTTGTATATGATTCTCATTGCATGTTAATTAAAATTTCCACTTTTACCTTCTTTTCTTTAGTTCATAATGTTCTGCAAAATATGTAAGGCAATGAATGTGTAAACCAAATGGATTTAACAGTGGCACAACAGATGTAGCAAATGACTTATTACTCTGTCCCCCACCAAAACTTATAAATAAAAAAAGAAAAATAACAGAATCTGAATAAAAAAAAAGTGTTGAAAGGTAAAGGTGTCACATTGAAGGTGAAGGTGAACCTGACTCATGCCATGGTAGTTTTAGTTGCATCATATGCTTGGGAAAGCTGGTCTTTGAATAAGGGAGAAATGGGAAGAATTGATGTTTTTGAATTATGGTGCTAGGAACAAATATTGAATATACTAAGGACTGCCAAAAGAACAAATAGATCTGTCCTAGAAGAAGTGCAACCAGAGTACTCCTTGGAAGCAAGGGTGGTTAGACTGCATCTTACGTATTTTAGATATGTTGTTAGGAGGGACAAATCCCTGGAGAAGGACATCATGTTTAGGAGAGTGGGTCAGCCAAAAATTGAAAGACCCCCAACTAGATGGATTGACATAGTGGCTGCAACAATAAGCTTAAACATAAAAAAGATTGTATGCATGGCACAGTACAGGGTAGTGTTTCGTTCTGTTGTACATAGGGTTGCTATGAGTCCATGGCACCTTACAACAAGAATAAAAACAGAATGCAAAAAAGGCAATTTTTTATGGTTCATCTTCAGGTCTCTGCATATACACTAAATTACAAAAGGCAATACAGGAAGGTTATTTAAAGACTCAACCCCAAATGTGGACTAAATAATAGCTAATTTATATATAGGGAGAACATCTTTTCAAATAAAACTAATGCAATGACAAAATGGAACTTTTTTCATTTCCTCCCATGATAAACTTTATAAAAATGTACAAACTGATTCATCAAATTTCTTGAGTACAAAGTTTAAATTCTAAGTATGAAGTATCTTTCTTTCCCCTTCCTTCCTAGGTCTCTACTGTCAAGTCTGTTGTTGAAGAAGGAAGATGCTATAGAATATTTGTATGGTTCATCAGGGTAAGAGGACAAGCAACAGGGAAGTACTGTGGGAAGAACAGTGAATGATTGGAAGCCTTAAAGAGATAATTTTCAGCCTCCTTTTAGATTTATAAAACTTCTGATGTATTAATGAAAAGGATTTAGGGGAAGCAGTGAGAATGACACAATTATTGCATTAGTGATCGGACTATAAGACAGACAGAAAAAGTAGTCAAAGTGGCATCTATTTATTTACTCAATTGCCCAATAACTAAGGACATAGCCTGCAACCATACCACCCTGGAGTCTGATCTCATTAGATCTCTGAAGCTAAACAGGGTTGGGCCTGGTTAATACTTGGATGAGAGACTGTTTGGGAATACGGGGTGATGTAGGCTTGGAAGAAAGACTTGGAAGCCCACTCTTGAAACAATTAGCCATTATAAACCGTACGGACAGCAGAGAAACACTGACATAGTGCCAGGGATGGCACAGTGTTGGGTTGTGTTTTGTTTTGTTGTACATAGAGTTGCTATGAGTTAGACCTTACTTGACAGCACCTAACAATAACAACTAGCAAGGACCTAACTTTATTTTAGTAGTTCTAACCAGCAGTGATTTTGTACCCTAAAGAACAGTGGTTGATGCCTGAAGACAATTTTCTTGTGATATATCCATTTTATTGAAATATAACATGAAAGTTAAAAAGTGTATACATGTATAACTTGATGGATTTTTAAAAAGGGAATATATCCATGTAGCCAACATCAGACCAAGTAAAAGAATAGGGACAGCACCCCAGAAACTTCCCTAGAAGCCCTCCAATGAAGACAACTTTGATTATAACTATGGGCACATATGTGTGTGTTCTCTGGCATCTAGTAAGTAGAGGGCAGAGATGCTGCTAAACATCCTGTAATGGACAGGAAAGCTCCCAGTAACAAAGAATTATTTGTTCTGAAATGTTAATAGTGCTGAGTCTGAGAAACCCTGTTTTACAACCCTAGATGTGCCTTCCTTTTTCAGTTTAAGCATGGATGATAATAAAGGAGCTGACACTTGGTGGAAGTGATCCATTGAGAAAATAGTTTGGATGATTCCCAAAGGCAAAAATAGGGATAAATTTCCCATAGAAAGATAGCGACCTGCATCTGATCCATGATACAGTGAAGATTTAAAGTAAAAATTAATCTAACTCATTGGTGTCTGTGGACATATCATCTGTGTTGTTGTTAGGTGCCATCGAGTTGGTATCCAACTCATAGTGACCCTGCACACAACAGGTGAAACACTATTGTCAGTGCTTCTCTGCTGTTCATAGGGTTTTCAGTGGCAGACTGATTTTTGGGAGTGGGTTGCCAGGTCCGTCTCCCAAGCCTACAGCAACTGGTATTCCCAGGCAGTCTCCGAGCCAAGTACTAACCAGGCCTGACCCTGCTTAGCTTCTGAGATCTGAGGGGATCAGATGCCATAGGGCTATGGCTGCAGGCATATCATCTGTGGCAGTCCCTAATTCTTGAACATTTTCCTTATATTTTGGTAATTATTTACAACATTCCAATTTTTTTAAGGCAGAAATCAGAAAACTAGCACTCCAAGAGTGTCTTAGGGCTAAGTTCACTGGCCCCCAGCAATTAATTCTGGGGGATGATTGTTAAATTGGAAGCAAACAACCTGAAGAGGCAACTGTTTTGGGGGGACTTGCTTTGTTGGAAAAGACATTGGGTTCTTTGGAGATTAGAGTGGTATTCAGACTAATGGATCACAGGTGTAGGATGCCAGAGGAAATAATATTTTTGGCAGAGCAGCTTCTGGAATGTGCTTGCACAATGTTACTGACTGGGCAACTTCAGAGTTGGCTTTGGTCCTGCTAATGTCTATTAGCTACTTACTAACTTTTAACATGCTTCCTTTATTGTTCAATTGGCCTGAGAGAGGATTATGTTGTTTGCAATAAGGAATCTTGTCTGATAGAACAATGTAAAAATGTAAAAAAGGAAAAAAAGAAATTATTCTCTAAATTCTTGTATAAAGTTATTACAGATTCAATAGTAGGCCTATGATATGTTATCAAACCATGTGTGTTGGATCTGGTGCTTACAGTATTTTAATTGATGACATGTATTATACTCTGGAGAGGATGCTAAAATAATATATACTTTGGAGAGGAAGTCCAAAGTTGTGGCATCCAAAGTCAATATTTAACCTAATGTGTGTGTGTGTGTGTGTGTGTGTGTGTGTGTGTGTGTGTACACACACACATATAATAGGCATTAAATACTTTGAATTAAGAAGTTAAATGAATTAAAAATAAAATCTCTAACTTGGTCAAGTGATCAATTATTTAAAACAATAGTGTTTTCTGATACTAAGAAAAAAGTACACAGGAGTTAAAAAGAAAAGAAATATTCTAGAACTGAGGATGTAACTCAGTGGTAGAGTGCTTGTCTTATTGTGCACAGGGCTCTTAGTTTGGTCCCCAGAACAACAAAAGAAATAAAAAATCTGAAAAATAACTATAGTCAGTGTAGGTATGGCAGAAAGGAAGCTAGACATGGTAATTCAACAAGGCAGTATACATATATACATATACGTAAAACACACATATATGTGTTTTTGTCTGTTTTTTGAGACAGGACTTGCTGTGTTGCCAAGGCTGGTCTTGAATTCATGGATTCAACTGATCCTCCTGTATCAGTCTCCTGTGTATCTGGGAGTACAAGTGTGTATTATCATGGCTGGCTTAAGAGAACACTATAATCTGCGCTATCACTATTTTGTATCTATTATATCAATTTGCACATGTGTCTGACAGACACCTTCTTCAGTATCCCAGAGTTCTGAGAAGAGATACACTGTCCTCCCTACTTCAACTTCAGATAAAGGAGTGGATGGGTCACATCCAGGCTCTCCTACTGTGGGAAAACATTTAAATGGAAGGTCAATGGAGGTTGAAGGTGGGGCGGCTCTAATTTTCTTCTGTTTAATATTTTAGATTTCATGCTACACCTAGAGAGGGTTCAATAAAAACTTACCAACTAATTATAATTTTTGGTAGTTACCAAAAAAATTCAAACAAGTGGAAATCTTAAACACTCATAACAAGAAAAATAGAACCTGCCCTTATATTATTTAGTACTGCTCAAGGGTCTTTTGGGCTGGGACTTAGCTCAGTTGGTAGAGCGCTGCACTGTAGTCTCTGAGGTCCCGAGTTCAATTCCTAGCACCACAAAAATGGGAGAAGGACCTGGCAATCCACTCCCAAGGCAATCCCGAAACAGCCATTGAAAACCCTATGAGGGTCGCTATGAGTTGGATACCCACTCGATGGCACCTAACAACAACAACAACAACAACAACAACAACAACAAGGGTCTTTGTTATAAGAGATAATATGATTGAGGATTACTAAACATTGACATACATTTAGAATTATTTCACCTTCTCTCTGACTTTGTAGTAAATATATACATGGGCATATATATGTTCACATGTATGTGTATACATATAGAAATAAACATTTAGCCAGGAACAAGTAAGTGGGGCTGTGTGCAATGTTCTAAGCTGTGCTACTTTCTGAGTTTGGCAAATTGGCATCTAGTAAGTCATTCAGATCCAACCAAACATTTCAGTATATTATGTCAATACTGAAATCAGGTAAGCCTAGATTTACCACTTAAATGCAGTGAACAAGGAGAGGGTTAATAGAAAGGGGCACAAAATCAAAGTACTATGAATAATTCCAATTATTAAACATTAAAAAAAAGGACTGCAGTAATTTGAAAGTAACTAGAAAGTAGCTTATTTGGCTTCTATCTTCATTAATAGTCTTCTCATAAATGTAACTTATTCCAGAGCCTCAAAAATAGGTGATTTGCATGTTGACAGAAGGCTGTTCATTTTTAAACTTAAACTGTCATCCATATTTATACTACATCAACTATTATTTTAAAATTTTCAAAATCACACAGGCCTAACATAGTGTGATCCAAAGAATCTTATGGTCTCTTACTGGAGACATAATACATATATAATAAATGAAAGCAAAAATGATAACCATAAAGTTTATCTTTTTAAGAGTAAAAATAGAAGAACATGTTTGATTAATTCCCATATCTGATCCAATTCAGCCAGGATCATTACTATGTTAGGTCAATCTCTGGTAATTCAATATGTACTTTTCACTGCAACGCAATGCTATCACTTTGAATTTGCTGGAAACCACCAAAATTATGAGTGAAAATAAAATAAGTAAAATCTTACCAAAGATATTCTCTTTCCCTGGTCTCTGAAAAGCTTTGAATATGGAAGCTTATTTAAATAAATAGGCCCTCATGCTTTCTGGTGATATTATAGAAACAATTTTTCATTTTTGACTAAAGTCTGTTCTTACCAAAGTTGGAATTCAATTTTGTATCCATATGAACACATGATTCTTTTAAAAATTAGATAAGGACCAGGAGTATTATAGCTAAACTCTATGTTTATTTCAGTATGTAACTAAAAAAAGATACAAGTTTTCATTACACTACAGAGAGCTAATTATTTAAAGGTGAAATTACTTTTTCTCAGTTCCCTGCTAAAAACATTTGTGAAAAACCAGAGGAACAATGTAAGAAATAACAATGACTACCTAACTTTCCAACCTCAAGTATAAATGAGTTTACATTCAGTCTTTTTTCATCTTTCTTGGCACTTAACTGTCAAACTCTATGAACTTCTTTTTTCTTAATTTTTTTTTTTTTTTTTTTTTTTTTTTTTTTTTTTTTTTGCGGTACTAGGGGTTGAAGCCAGGGTCTTGTGCTTGCATGTTCTGAGAGTGTTGTACCACTGAGCTGCACCGCCAGCCTGCTTTTTACTTTTTTGAGGCAGGGTCCCACTAATTATGCAGACTGCCTCTGGTCTCAAATTTGCGATCCTCCCGCCTCTGCCTCCCGAGTCAGTGGGATTACAGGGGTGTGCCACTGTGCCCGGCTCTCTGAACTTCTTACACCTACTATACTATGTTCCATTTATCTCACTTAAAATCATATCTCTGCTAACCTTTCTCAACCTCTTATCTTTCATTTTAATTCTGTACTCCTAATTCTCTGTTTTTTATTATTATTTTGGCAATTTCCATTCTTTGTTCAACTTGTCCAAATTCACTATAACTACCTTTAAAAAACATCACGTCATAACATTTTCCTGCCAGTGAGGACTCATGATCATGATTTATTGTCTTTTACACAGAACAATGAAGCTGATGATCTAACAATCATTAATTAGAAGACCATGATTTTGAGCTGCCTTTCTAGTAGAAAAGGAAGGATTTTCATTAATAAACCCATGTTCTTCCCCCTGACTCTTTCTGAAAGCCAACAATACATGTAAATTGTAGGGCCTGAACTGGTATATATCAGTTAACTACACAGAACCTAACAACTGGAAGAAGTAAGATAAATAACTTCTTAAGAAATAAAATCATTATTATTTTAGATAGCTAATGTAGAAGACTGTATTAGTTAACATCTAGAATATCATAGACATTCAATAAATTGGTAACATTAATAAAACTTAAGGTTCACTTGAAATAAGCAGATTTGGATTACAACAGTCACTTCATATTTTTCTAGTCCCATCTTTGGTAATAGAAATCACTGACTTGCACAACTACCCAGTATACATTAGGAACTCCACTATATACTTTCTTAGAACATTGTGTTTACCTTTATTACATATACTGCACTGTCATAGTTCAGTTTGCTTCTCCTAATCAACTTGAGAATGGGGGCTATGTCTGCTATGCCCATAACTTTAGACCAACATTGCAAATGTTGGCACATATGCAAATGATTTAAACTGAATGTATGAATGAATATAAGCCAAAGCAGTGTTTCAACAGGGCACTGAATCAGTCAACACCAAGGATGAATTTAATATGTTGATGTTTTACAGGCAGGTTACTAGATATGATTCATAATAGTGATGGAGAAAAACAATCACTTTTCAATTCCTGACAAATCTATTTCTTAACTACATGCTAGGATTTCAGAGAATAAAAAAGTGGCTCTCACATTAAATGTAAGAAGATGATAGAAACATCTGATTATAATAAACAGACTTCCACTTAAGATTCTTTGGACTCTTCTGGACCCTTCTTTTCTACTCTAAGTTATGAATTTCTTACAAAAAATATCATACAGTTTAGGGACGTTTTAGAAAAATCTTGAAAACCTTGAATTTCTTGAATTAATCTAGTATTTATTCCCTACATTCCTAGAGTCTTTTTCTCCATCTACTTGCTGGTTGTTAATATGGCATAACTTTATATTCAGAGTCTAGAAATACAACAAGAATGAATTTCTCTCTTTTAATATCTTACAGTAAAAATTCTAGCTTTATATCTTGGTGTGAGAAAGTTATTCTATCACTAAAAAAAACTCAATGAGAAAAAAAGTAGGTCAATATTGATGTAGAGTCCTTTCTGTTGGAAATAAAAGCTCTAAGATTTAATTCCATAAAATAAAATTTACGTGATGATATGCGGCCATTTTCTTAAAGAAACTATTTAGCAGTTAAAAGGGCAAGAATATTATTAACATATTTTTATTCAATATATTTTGAATGTGGACTATAAATTTTTGGCAGAATTTTAAAAAACAAAGATAGAACAGAAAATAAAGGTAATTCATCTCCTGAAGTATTTACACACTTACCTATCTTTAGAAATTGACTACATTTTCCATGAGGAAACAACCGTTTATCTCTCTTAACACATAAAATGTTAA
>VMDO01042883.1:0-10243 GCA_007922755.1 Pedetes capensis
ACACTTTTCAGCATTCTCTAGTGAGAGCTCTTCACAATCTTCTCTAGTTCTATAATTTCTTTAACATGTACATTATCTAGTTTAGTGGTCTCTGTACTTTTTGGAACGAGAGACCAGTCCTCTGGAAGACAATTTTCCAATGAATCTGATGTGAGTGGTGTCAGGAAATGATCCCATGGAGAGCAGCTGTAAATATAGATGAAGCATCACTCACTGTCCTGCCACTCACATCCTAATGTGTGGACCAGTTCCTAACAGGCCACTGACTAGTACTGCTCCAGAATTGGGGGACCCTCTCATCTAGTGGCACAAACAGATTCAGCACACTTTATATCTACCTATCAAATAGCAGTTATTATACAATTTTGATCGGTCCGGATCCCATGTTTATAGTTATATAAATCACTAGACTGCTTGAACCAAAAATTCTATTCTTGTCTCTGCATACACATAGGAACGGACAGAGTAGTGATCACATATATGTGCTCTGGTTTCAGACTGCATCTGCTCCAATCACAGCCTGACCTCACTCTCACTTTGTACTTAATTTCTTTGCATTCCATTTCTTCACATGTGGAAGTCATAACAGAACCTGTTTCATACTAAAGGATGTAGAGTTGTTGCTCAAATATCCTAAGTGAACAACCAATGTTAGTAGCCACTGGGAAACACTGCTGGAATTCCAGCTCTTCTTAAAACCCTACCCTTAACTCCATCTGGCTAGCTCCTCCTCTGCTTTTGGGTTTCTTTTGCTCACATAAACCTCAGTCTAGACCCAACCTTCTTGTTTTATCCCATTTTGTGGTCATCTTTCAGAGATGTTACTACTTGTATATTAGTCAGCTTTTCCTTTCTGTAACAAAATACCTGAGATAATTAAGTTAAAAAGAGGAAAGGTTTATTTTGGCTTATTGTTTCAGAAGTTTCAATCCATGGTCCTTTGGTCCTGTTGTCACTGGGCCTGTGGCAAGGCAGATCATCATGATGGGAGCAGATGGCACAGGAGGCCTGCTCACCTTATGATATTTGGGAAGCGATGGAGAGAGCAACAGTTTGGAGTCCCAATAATCCCTTCAAGGTCACATTATAAATGACCTAATTTCCTCCCATTAGGCCCCACCTTTTAACAGTGTATTTCTAAAGGTGCACCTCTTAAAGGTGCATTCTACTTCCCAGTAACACCACATGCTGGAGACCAAGACTCTAGCACATAGGCGTTTAGAGTACATTTCTGATCTAACTATAATCCACCTTGTAATTATATATTTCTGTTTTTATTAATTTAATATTTGTACCCTCCACTAGATCGTAAGTTTGGTAGACAAGAGACTATATTTTGCTATTTTATTTGCAGTGTGCAACACCGTTTGACACATACTGGATTCTTGGTGGATACTTGTTAAACGAAGAAAGAAAGAAGTGAATGATTATATTAGAGGCCTTGTTGTTGTTTTTATTAGGTGCTGCCAAGTCGTGTCTGACTCAGCAACCCTCATAGGGTTTTCAATGGCAGATTGTTTCAGGATTGCCTTGGGAGTGGGTTGCCACATCTTTCTCCCATTTTTACAGTGCTGAGAATTGAACTCGGGACCTCAGAGACCGCAGAGCAGCACTCTACCAACTGAGCTAAATCTCAGCCCATTAGAGGCCTTAAAGAAATTTTATTTCTTTTCTATTTCCTACATTTTTTCCCATTCCTTATACAACCAAAACTTCAACAATATACCATCCTATTATTTAACCTTTTTCTATAATGTCAACTATCTCACCCAAACTCGAATTATTTTTCACTATAAGATTAGGCAAGTTCATGTCTAAAATCAGCATTTTGTAAGACTAACAATATGACTAAAACAGAATGTAATTAATGAATTTTCTAACAGTGCTCCCAAACTGAATCTAATTTGGTGTTTTCTTTTTCCCTGCAGCAATGTAACAGACTTAAAAGTTCCTTTCCATTGCCACCAATCAATCAATAAGCATTTTATTTTATGTTCACTGTGACTTAAACATTATAGCAAAATGTTCTATTTATAATTGACTTTGTACCTGTTTTAATTATTATTTTGTTATATATATATGTATATATATACATATATATGTATATATATACATATATATATATATATATATTCATGTAAGGATTCAATGATAAATAAATATATCTTGATGTCAGTTAAATAAATTGGTGACCACAACCAGAGACAATTAAAGAAATCTGCAGTCAGAGATCCAAAGAGTTTATTACCATAAGGAAATAAAATGACTTAGGAGTTCCACATGCAATGGATGCTAGAAATTAGAAATGCAGTGGGAATACTGGAGATGTCCACATCTGAGCAGAGTCATCACCATCTCCATGGAAACCATCCCCCACCCACTTCTTGGGAGAAAACAGCAGCTGTTCAGCAGCATGCAACCAAGAAAAATGCAAATCAGCCGGAAGTGAAAAACCCAGGATTCACTTAAAATTGTTAAAGAGATGAAATTTAAAGTAAAGGAAAGAGATTAAGTAGAGATTTAGAAAATAAGGCTATGGTAGCCTCCTGTGTGTCAGGAAAAGTGTCAGGAAGGTAGAAGTGAAAGGGGGTCAAGAATTTACATCAAACATACCATTGCACTGCCTTATTGGAATAATCACTGCAGGAATATTGAGAAGATAAATTACAAGAAGAATATTGGTTTTTCAGAAAGGAACTGAGGGAAGTATGTTTATGATTAGTTTTAAATAAAAAAGAAGGGAAAAACAAACAGAGGTAAGGCATGCCACTAATACCAGACAGAAGAAATTTTGGAAAAGGAATGGAAATAAAAGACTGTATTCTATGAGAAAAATCTATAATTTTGATTCCATTATATGTTTCTTTCATATGAGGTCTTATGCCTTTCTCATTTGTATGTGTTTTTATAAAGGTTCCATTTATATTTAATAGGGATCCTCATTTGAAAGCTTTAGGTAAATATATGCAGCCACATCAAACAATTTGGGCTATGTCGAGAAGGATGGAGAGCTGGATAGTTAGTGGTTTGTTTGCATGAAGAACTCAGAATTCGTAATGAGAAAAGAAGCATAAGGACTCATAAGTGCTAGAATCTGAGGATGGCTTCCTGTCTCATTAAATTGTGTCTCCTACAATTTTGTGGCTAAGAATCTCTTAGCAATCTATACCACTTACAATGAAAAGACATAGGGCAGAATTCTGCAATGGAACTCGAAAAGCATAAAGAGTCTGATGATAAGAGGGAAGAGAAACAGAAGAGAAAGTGAGAGTAAGTAAGGAGAAGAGAAGAGGAGCGAGGAGAGGAGAGGAGGGAAAAACTTAAACATGTAAAACAAGGAGAGAGTTTCTAAGGTCTGCCCAATTCCTTCTATTCCCACTCCAAGTCCAGCTTCCTTCATGGCCTCAATTGTAACAAATTTCAATTTATAATTTAAGATAGTTCTTAAATAGTAAGATTTCTATTACTAGCAACCTAAGGGTCAGATTGGTGCCTAACAACAACAGGGGTCAGATTTTATTGACCCTTTTTATATTCTACTTATGCATATTTTGTGTTTGTAGATTTTTTATCTTTATTATCATAGAACTGATTTACAAAGAGTCATATAATTAATATATACAATTAATGAACTTAGACATGTATACATTTGTGTTACCATCACCACAATCAACATAATAAACATATCCATTACACCCAAAATGTTCCTTGCTTCCATTTGGACTCTGTGTGTGTGTGTGTGTGTGTGTGTGTGTGTGCTTGGTAAGAATACTTAACATAAAGTCTTCTCTCTTAACAAATTCACAAGTACACAATATCTTACTATTACCTCTAGGTAGTATACTATACAACAGACTTTTGGAATTTATCTTGGATAACTGTAATTTTACAGAGAGTCAGATTATTACAGCCCTGGACCACACTACTCAGTGCATAGGGGCAAAGGTCATCCTTTATTTCCCCCTCACATAAACACATACATAGGCATTCTGATGGTTGGATAAAGAGGTCATTTTGGGGGGAGAAAGAATTCTAGATTTGTGTGATGAAAAAGAACAATAATCATATGTGAAGAAGAATCTAATAGATTCACTAAAATTCATGTATGTGCTGAAAAATACCAATTAATTTCCTTTAATTCCCTCTCTGTTCTGGTGGAAATAAATAATTATTCTTGGGGCTTCCAGAATATGATGCTACAATCCTAAGGTCAACTGCCACCATTAGGCAGTCTTCACCAATTAGCTCACACCGGTGAGGGATGAAATGCTTCTTAGCTCTGCTCCTGTGATATTTGCAAGTTTGCCCCTGTGATGGTTCCCTGTTATTTTTGCAGCAGAATTATTTGTAAAGTCTAGAAGCCCTGGGCCTGAGAAAAGAATTCCTAAGAACCTCCAACTCTTATGCCACATTCTCAGAATAGTGCTAAGGTATGACCCTGATACCTTCCTTAAAGCCTCAGAAGGCATTTCTAGATTAAAGTCAGCACTTTGTTCATATGAATGCATTTAGTCTCACAGAAGTAAGTGCCAGGAAGTCTTGCAGTCTTCTACATTTTCTGACTTGCCACATTCTTCCTACTAATCTAAAGCATATATACTGCTAGCTGCTTAAGTCTGGGGGAAAACAAGGCATTAAATAATGAAAGAAGCCAGGCAATATGGCACACACCTGTAGTCCCAATGACTTGGGAGGCTAAGTCAGGAGGATCACGAGGCTGAGATCAAAAGCAACCTGAGCAACTTCCCAAGACCCTGTTGCAAAACAAAAAATAAAAATAGGTTAAGGGTACATCTCAGTGGTAGAGCACTTGCCCAGCATGCACAAGACCCTGAGTTCAATACTCAGTACCAAAAGAGAAAAAAAAACCAACAACTATAGAATAAAACTAATTAATGTGTCAAACTATTTTCTGCCCACTGTCCTGTAGCTTTCTTCTGATTTATCTTTGAAATAGAACTCAAATCCTTATGATATTTAAAACAAAAGTTTTAAGGCTATATATAAAAATTTCTACATGATAGCTAATGGCCTCCACGTAAGAGTTCTTTGTGACCTAATAGAATAATAGTGCTTTCATGAAAAGTGTTTTTCCAGACAGCTGTACATGAGTATAAGTTTTTTTAATTCCCTAAACAGCTACAGTGACATCAAATATCTCTAAAATAAACTTCTATATGTTGAATTCCATTGGACAATTGACTTTTGTGAAAGAATGGGAACAGTATTCCAGCAGAAAGTATATGCACCTCTAGATATCATAAATCACACCTTAGGGTACAATAAAGCTTTTAAAGTACATCTTTAAAAGAAAAATGCTGATTTCCTGATAAAATATTAATACTACTACTCAAATTAAGTCACTACATGGGAATGCAAAGTAGCCAAAGCCATTGTTATGTTTGTTCCAATAGCTTCCAGCTCTGAAAGAAAAATAGCAACAATGCTAAATGACAACCACATATTTAATTGCCATTTCCCTCAGTGTCTATCCAGTTCACTGTGCAGTTCCACAGCAGTCTGGCCTTTGTCAGAGACCCTGAATGAAAGCAAAGGCAAGGCAGGCACAAAAATAAAGAGCCCTGGGCCCTTAACTCCAAACTAGGGAATGGGAAAGAAATTTCTGCCAACATATCCTGGAATATAACTCAATCTTACTTATCTTTCAAAACACCCATTCCTATCACATATAACCTCCTGAGTCTTTTCTGATTATTTTGTATTATTTTACCATTTTCTGTGGATGTAATAAATGATTTAAGATAAAAGTAGTTTGGGATTCATATATTATTAAATATATTATGCAGATGCTAATATAATCATTAATACTATTCACACTATATAAAGACAAAATTTTACTTTTCTCATTTAACAAGTGATGCATACTGTTTTGTTTACTTTAGATTAATTATGTAGTATAAAGCATGAATTGTCAACAAATAAATTCAGAAATGACATATACTATTTTTTGTTTCGAGGACTAATGGGCATTAAAATGTAGATTAAAATTTAACTATGGCTCACCAACAAGAATTTCACATAATAATACTTTTGGTGACTTATGATATGGAATCCTTGCAACTGTGTTTTACAGAAACAACTTGTTTATTTTTAATGTGTTTTTGGTTTACTTTTATCCTACATGATGGAACAAATGTTCTATGTTGTTCTTTGCTAGAGGTTTGCAAACAGCAGGCAAAGGATGTGGTCAGTGTTTATTACAATGTATCTAAAGCCAAAATGGATTTAATTCCCACTATCTCTTCAAGTAAGTGGTTCATAAAAGAATATCTGAATGAATGCAAAGATATGTCATGTCCCTGGAAGGAAAGGCACAATATTATAAAGACAATCAATTAACCCCACACTGAGCCAGAATTCCAGTTAATACCTATCAAAATCTCACAGAACTTAATGTGATTTTTCTTCTAGAAGAGAAAGCATGCAAGAATTGCTAAGAAGAATTTTAAAATGTAGAATACTGATAGAGACTTTATCAGATAACAAAACATTTTATACACCTGTAAAAATGAAAATCCAGGCTGGAGTTTAGCTCAGTCTGTAGGGCACTGCTCTGTACTCTCTGAGGACCCAGGTTCAATCCCCAGCACCAAAAAAAAAAAAAAAAAAAAAAAAAAAAAAAAAAAAAAAAAAAAAAAAAAAAAAAAAAAAAAAAAAAAAAAAAAAAAAAAAAAAAAAAAAAAAAAATGGCAGAAAGAGGTGGCAGTTCACTTCCGAAGCAATCTCAAAAACAGCCATTAAAAACCCTATCAGTCAGACACAACTTGACAGCACCTGACAACAACAAAAATGAAAACAACATGATATTGGTGTGACAAAAGAGAAACAGATGAAGGGAAAATTATAGACAATCTAGAAACAAACCCATGTATGTATCTGAATGTGAAGCAATCCCCCCAAAATCAGCCAGTGAAACCCTATGAGGATGGCTATGAGTCGGACATGACTTGACGGTACATAACAACAACATACATTAAACTTGATATATTTCAAATTCAATGAGCAAAACATAAATAGTACAATAAATAATATTGAAATGATTGGTTATTAAATTCTGAAAAATATAAATTATACTCTAGTATCAGTAACAGAACTAAATACTATAAAGAATAAAAATCTAAACAAAAAATTAAAAAGAATAGAATTAGGCAAAAATATAAGCAAGAGTGTTTATACCATTGAGGCAGGAAAGTCTTCTAAATATGCTAAAAGCAAACACCAGGACGAAGGTGAGGGAGAAAGAGATAATTTTTAATTTATTAAAATATTTGCAACAATGAGCCCATGCCTATCCTCCCAGTGACTCGAGAGGCAGACTCAGAAGGATCACAGGGTCCAGGCTAGAGGCATCCTGCAGAAATTACCAAG
Organism: Pedetes capensis; assembly: GCA_007922755.1. NCBI lineage: Eukaryota > Metazoa > Chordata > Mammalia > Rodentia > Pedetidae > Pedetes > Pedetes capensis. The sequence continues at coordinate 7,390 of VMDO01042883.1, forward strand.
ACACTGTCTTAAGGTAAAAAATAAAAAATGGGCTGGTGGTGCAGCCTAGTGGTAAAGCACCTGAAAATGCATGAGTGAGGCCATGGGTTCAACCCCTCAGTACTGCAGTTTGTATGATTGAAGATGATCATAAAAATAGTCAAAATACAGAAGACACAAACTATTAGAAGCATGCATAATAAAAGGTACATATTAGTAAAAAAATAAATTTTCATAGTAAATGAATTAAACCCATAGGAAAATGAACAACACATTTTGACAAAAAAAAAAAAAAATCATTGAAAAGGAAATATACCTGACTGAAACACACACACAAAAAACTGGCTAACCCTAGAATAATTAGAAAGTAAATTAGTAATATGATACATATTGATTATCAACTGGGAAAAACAAAATAATTGTTAATTTCTAACGTTGGTGTTGGCAATATTCTAAAGTTGGTGTTGGCAATATTCTCATTTGTATACGAATTTTGGATGGAAATTTGACAATACCGTATTTTATAAATGAGTTATGTACATTTCCTTTTAATTCATTTCTAAAAAAATATTCTATAGAAATATTATATTTAAAATGCTGTCAATTATTTTTAGTTAAAAATCTTAAAATCTATGAGACATTCATACTCGTGAATGCATATATGTATGTATACACTATATGTGCTTAAATTCTTTTTTTTTTTTTTTTTTTTTTTGGTACTGGGGGTTGAACCCAGGGCCTCGCGCCTGCATCCTCTGCAACTGCTGGACCACTGAGCTGCACCCCCAGCCCATTGGGATTACAGGCGTGCGCCACAGCGCCCGGCTCATGTGCTTAAATTCTTGAGCCGTAGTATACGTCTTCTGCTTTATGTTTTCTGGGGTTGTTATCTAGGAGTTTTATTTTAAATATATTTCTTGAATATTATTCTTATACACCTCTACCTGTAAAGCTAAACCAAAGATAAAGACAATGCATCTACATTGTTCATTGAGAAATACTTATTGTAGGCATATTATGTGCCAGTCCCTATCCGAGCCTCTGAGAATACAAAAATGAACAAAATAGCATCTGAGTAACTGAGACTAAGCAGGTTCAGGCCTGGTGAGTACTTGGATGGGAGACTTCCTAGAAACACTGGTGCTGTAGTCTTGGAAGAAGGACCCAGCTCCCCACTCCTGAAAGAATCAGCCATAAAAAACCCTATGAATAGCAGAGAAGCACTGACAATAGTGCCGAGCATGGCAGTGTCAGGTAGTGTTTCATTCAGTTATACATAGGGTTGCTATGGGTTGGACCTGACTCAATGACAAATAAATAAGCATCACAAAGTAGTCTCAAAATTAGATGCAAATTTATATTTAATTATTCAATAGAAACAAAAGCCACAGCTACTCTATTTTTAAGACACTGAATATGTTTTTTACATGAAAATGTTATCCTCATACTGAGAAATAAATGAGAACCATTAATGTAGATCTTTGTTTTTTAGCTAATAAGTTTGGCCCCCTAGGTTTCAGAAATTACCCCAGAATGTTCATGTCACTTAAGGTGGCAATGTAATGTTAGTTTTCATTGTGCCTGAAATTCAAGTGGAAATAATTTATTGGACGGACGACCTCATAACACTAGCAGGAGAGAGGGTAGCAAACATGTCTCAGAGTTATGTGAGGGAGCTGGGGTATTTTATGGTGCTTGGGATTGTGTCCAGAGCTTTGCACATGCTAGGCAAATGCTGTACCACTGGGCTACATCCCCAGGCCTGAGAAGAAGGAATTATGCCTCCAGATTGCAACATTAAATCATACATGGATTTCTAATCTGCCCTAGGGGTTTCAGATGCCAGATAATAACCCCCACAATCACATGAGCTAATGTCTTCAAATAAGTATCATTTTATTTCTGTAGATACAGACAGGTAGATAAACAGGCAGATGATAGGTAGATAGGTAGATAGGTAGGTAGATAGATAAATAGACATGGATTGATAGATGTAGATAGATACATAATAGATTAGATAGATATATGATATATGATAGATACAAATATTTATCTTAGATTGCTTAAAATTACACTCCTACCATTTTAAATGGGCTGGGATTTAGCTCACTTGGTAGAGCACTGTGCTGCAGTCTCTAAGGTCCCGAGTTCAATTCCCGGCACCACAAAAATGGGAGAAGGGCCTGGCAATCCACTCCCGAGGCAATCCCGAAACAGTCAGCCATTAAAAGCCCTATGAGGGTCGCTATGAGTTGGATACCAACTCGATAGCACCTAACAACAACAAAAAAAAAACATTTTAATACACTCATACACACACTTGCATACACATACTTGTACACACACAAGTTATAGAGCATCTATGGACTAGCATTTGAAAACAGGGAAGCACAAGAGGACCTGAAGGGTTTATAACCTCTTTATCTATCTATCTACACCACATGTCTGTAAGCTTGTCATGCTATGGAGCCTTGATGTTGTTCTTATGCTGAAAACTATGTCCCTTGTATTTAAGATAACAGCTTGTTGTTGTTGTTGTTAGGTGCCGTCGAGTTGAGTCCAACTCATAGCGACCCTATGTACAGCAGATCAAAACACTTGCCGATTCTGTGCCAGGCAAACGATCTTATTTATGTTTAAGCCCATTGTTGAAGACACTGTGTCAATCCATCTGGTGGAGGGTTTTCCTCTTTTCCGTTGACCTGCCACTCTCCCAAACATGATGTCCTTCTCCAGGGATTGTTCTCTTCTGACTACATGTCCGAAATATGTAAGAGGCAGTTTGGCCATTTTTGCTTACAAGGAGCACTCTGGTTGTACTTCTTCTAGGACAGATTTATTGGTTCTTTTGGTAGTCCATGGTATATTCAATAGA
>VMDO01042884.1:0-10260 GCA_007922755.1 Pedetes capensis
AGAAACAAGCAAAAGTATTACTGGATTTTCCTACACTAAGATTTATAATATCTGTATATCAAAATCACTTTAGACAAACTTCAAAAATGGTAGCCTTTATCAGAAACAGTTCATATCATTAGTATATTAATAATTCTTTAAGAAGAATTTAAAAAACAAAATGATTTATATTTATTTTTAATTTTTATTCACCATAATTTGTAAATGTTGGTGAGGTACAGAATAATAAGTCTTTTACTATTCATTATGCAACTATTATATAACTTATGGTTACACTTTCAGCTTAAAAACAAATAATCTAAGAATCTAAAGAGTTTTCAATAATAAGGAATTCGGAAACAGCTATTACAGATGTTGTAAATGTTAACTCTAATAATCATGCAAATATACTTTTTTTTTTTTTTTGTAGTACTGGAGATTGAACCCAGGGCCTCACGCTTGCATGCTTTGCAAGTGCTGGACCACTGAGCTGCCGCCTCCAACCCACTTTTTTACTTTTTTTGAGACAGGGTCTCACTAAGTTATGCAGACTGCCTCTGGTCTCAAACTTGAGATCCTCCTGCCTCTGCCTCTCAAGGCTGGGATTATAGATGTGCACCACCACACCCGGCCCGCAAATATACATTTTTTAAAAATAAGATTATTTTCCCTTTATAATTAGCAAATTATGAAAAGAAGGTTAAAATCCATTATAAGAGAGAGTCCAGGTTAACATGTACTCTGGAATACTGCCTAGAGAATTTAGACATATATCAAACTGCATTTATGTCTGTATCAATATCAACATCTACATTTATAATTATGGCTATATCTATATATCTCCAAAACTATCTTTAATGAACTAATATGATATTCCATTATTAATATCTCAGCTATTTCTAAACAAATTCAAAATTTTAAGTTCAATTTTATTTTAAACTATTCTAAAGTAAATATTTCAGTAATATACAACAAAAAGAAAAAAATAACTTAAAAGGTATCCACTTCACATCAAGGTTTACTGTGTTCTACATATAAGGTTTACTGTGTTATTATATAAGGTTTACATATAAGGCTCTACATGTAAGGTGTACTGTGTTACTGTATAAGGTTCTACATGTAAGGTTTACTGTATTCTACATATAAGGGTTACTGTGTTTTACAAATAAGAATCCATGGACTGCACTTCTAAGCAATGATCAGAATTTTTAGAATTTCTTTCCAAGTTTGAAGTCACCATCCTGTCAATAACTTCCTTCCTTTCACCATGATGGCTGGTCAGGTTATTATTCAGAACTGTGCCATGATACCCAGTGAAGAGACAGCAATGAAAGTTGATAAAGGGCTTTGTATGCGAGGGAAACACCTGATAAGAAAGAAAGAAAGAAAGAAAGAAAGAAAGAAAGGAAAAGAGGGAGGGAGGGAGGGAGGAAGGAAGGAAGGAAGGAAAGAAGGAAGGAAGAAAAGAAAAAAAGAAGGAAGAAAGAAAATAACAAAGGATGAAAGAAAGGAAGAAACGAAGAAAATAGTCCTGTTTCTATAAATCTTTGGAATTAAACTCAGCGCATGCTGAGCAGTATAAATAAAAGATGCTTTAGTTCTTTTAGCAATGAGAGGCAAATGAACCACTGTCTGACAAAAGACTTAACTAGGTGGACATGACCAAATGGTTTGGAATTCCATAAGGGAAGATGCTATAGTTAACGAACCATCGGAGGGAGAATGCATATTTGTCTAGAATTTTCAAGAACAGATTGTGCCTTATGTGATTGAAAACCATTTATTCATGGATTCACTAAAAACAAGGAAATTATCATATTTTCCCGGTAGGGTAGATCATTAAAGAAAATTGATATTATTTTATTCATCTTTATTCATTTATGTATGTATTGATTCATTTAATATGTATTGAAAAGGAACTAAATATCAAACATAGGACATGTAACTATGAAAATATGTACATATACTATATATATATATGTGTGTGTATATATATATATACATACATATACATATATATATATGAAATTACTTCTGAAAACCAAAAGAATTAGTAGATATTATTACATCAGATTTAATTCCTAATAATTCCTGGTCATTATTCTAATGTTCTTCTTCTTCAAAAAGTTAAATTAACTTATAAAATCCAATTTATGCCTCTCTGAAACAACGCAGTATAAACATATACACAGATGAAGCCTTTAAGTACAGCCTCAGTCCAGAAAGTCAAGTTTTGTTCAAACAGCCCTATGAATGTCACCATGCTTTGTGCCATTGCATAGTCATACAAGTTCATGCACTTTTCTCTCACTCTAAACTCAAGTTTTTCATCTTCCTCCCTTTATGCCTTAAGCCAGAAAACCTCATCTTCTTAAGCCACATCCTGGAATAGTTCTGAGAGGTTGATGTTCTTTGCTTAAAAAAAAAAATCTCCCTAGAAAAATACTGTAAATGTGGTTTGGAAACATAATAAGCCTATTTTATTAAAGTCATCAAGTTAATACAGTCCAAGAATTGAGTAGATTCAATCAATTATGTCACTCAAACAGACCAAAATCACAGAATCATCTGAGTCAGCAGTTTGTATATTAATAACATCAGAATGAGCTGTCATTCCTTATTTATGACTTTTCTATTGAAAAGCCACTAAATTGTTATGTATTACAACCAAAAAAATGTGCCACATTATGAAAAAAAGTAGCGTTCAGAACTGAACCAGCACTCAGGGAGTACAAAATTTGATCAAGATACTTGTGGAAAATCGGATATACCCACATTAGTAATTATTTTTATACCTTCTTGTTTACATCTACTTATTTCCCATATATATTTCTCTTTTGATGTTATCTGTTAAGATAGGTTTCTCATATTTTCTTTAAGATATTGTAATAAAATAGTAAATATGTATTCTATTGTGTTGTTGTTAGGTATGGTCAAGTCATGTCCAAATGACAGAGAACCACAGAGGATTTTCAGTGGGTGATTTTTTGGGATTGCTTTCCATGTAGATTGCCACATCCTTCTCCCTTTTTTTTTTTTTTTTTTTGTGGTGCCGGGGATGGAATCCAGGTCCTCGGAGAGTGCAGAGCAGTGCTGTGCCAACTAAATTAAACCCCAGCTCAAATAGGTATAGATGCACATACATGTATATATTTTAGCAACTGAATCTATTTTTAATATCTTTTTATTTTTAATTGGCACATAGTAATTGTACATATTTGCAGGGTACAGTATGATATTTCTATACAAGTGTATAGTATGTAATGATCAGATCAGGATAATAGGCATATCAATCACTTTACATATATAATTTTTGTGTTGGGAACAATAAAAGTCCTCTGAGATTTTAATAAAAATATTTACTACGCTTTCTATTTTTTTAAATTAAAATTGTTAGAAAAACGCTGCAGGTGTGACTCAGTGGGAAAGCACTTGCCCAGCATGCATGAGACCCTGGGTTTAATTCTGCAGCACTACAAAGGAAAAATTAAAGTGTTAGACTAAAAAATATATGTTGTTGTTGTTGTTGTTGTTGTTAGGTGCCGTCAAGTCGTGTCTGATTCATAGTGACCCTCATAGGGTTTTCAATGGCTGACTGTTTCGGGATTGCCTTGGGAGTAGATAGCCATGTCCTTCTCCCATTTTTGTCGTGCTGGGAATTGAACCCAGGACCTCAGAGACTGCAGAGTGGTGTTCTACCAACTGAGCTAATTCCCAGCCATATATATATATGAACAGCATTTGCTATGAAGGGCAACACTTACTTCTGATATTTCCAAGTAGATGTGAAAATGTGAAAATAATCTTCTTGTCCTACATTCTCATATAAGCAGACCATTATTTTACCACTTTTAGAATCTAAAGGGACTTAGTTACAAAGAATTTTCTCCCAAGCTTTCCTTCTCTCAGTTACTTTGACTATATTGATTAGTGCCTTCTCCAACATTAGTAATTCTCAGCATGTTGTCCAATATTTTTATTTTTATTTTTTGCAAAGGTGTCCAGGAACTACAAAAATGTGTCTTAGTTTTAGACTTATGTTTTGTTTGTGTTTTGGGTTTTTAATGGGATAATGTTCAGTTACAATTGCTTAAAAGCTCAGATTTATTTCTTTTCTTTTTTCCTTCAGTCACAACAGAGTCATCTGGTTTTGTCCATGAGGCAAATATAGAAAATAAAGTAGATGGAAATACCCAGGATTCTTATTCAACACCAATTTCGCTGAGTGACATGAGGCAGTGACTCTAAGCATGTTTCATTATGGCTGAAGTAAGTTTTTAGTCTACAGTGATTGTTTTGATATTTAGAGCACATCCTAAGATGAATATTTTTCTGTCATTTTATTTCTGCTTGCCATTTTTTATTTGAAGTTAGAACCAAATCTTGTATGAATGTGAAACTGGCTCAAGTATAGTACAATTAAGCTGAAAATGCTGTCAGTTGCAGCCCTCAATCTTATTTTCCTGACCAAAAACAAATAAAAATGATAAAAAAATAATTTGAATATAAAATACATATCCATTTCCTTTCACAAACAAACCATGCAAGGTTCACTCTGCTGAATAAAGGTAGAAAAATATAGAATGAAATCAGATATTTGAAGTATTACCAGTATTTTACAAAACAAGAATTTTAGCATAATTCACAAGTCATAATTGTCAAAATAGGTAACTAATATGTCTGATATTACCTGTGATAGCTAGCAGATCACTCTATCACAACTAGAAAGAAAGACAGATACTGATAGAGAAATAGGTAGAAATAGCTTTTTAATATCATTTTCTATATGCTATTTTAAATATTTATTATAATTTTAGTTGAATTCAATAGAAGAAAAAATGATGAGAATCTAAACTCAAACAATGATTTGCTGATTAATTTTTAAATATATTGTTCTTTCAATACAGTCTATCTTTAAAGTTGAAGGGAAGAGACTTTTTAAAAACACTATGATGGCAATCATTATTATTTGTAGCAGCATGTCACACATTTTGATAGTAAATCACTTTTACAGAGTCCTTCTCTGATATTCTAACTAATGTATCTCTTCCTACCAAGATTGTTTCTCTTAATTCAGTATCATGATTTGATTCCTTTATGATATAGGTCTCGCCGAGTGTGATGGCTCACCCCTGTAATTGCAAGGACTCAAGAGATGGAGGCGGGAGGATTGCAAGTTGGAGACCAGAAGCAGCCTGCATAACTTAGAAGAACTGAAAAAAAAGTCACTAAATGAAATATTTGTTTGCATTTTTAAAGTGTTTTATGTTTTCCTTCACTAGAATGTAATACTCCTGAAGACAGAAAATTTATAGTACTATTTCTAAGCAGTAGTTGTTGACTAAGTCCCATAAAAGTTGAGGTAATTGATGTTCTTATACTTCCTCCATTCTTCCTTCCTCTCCTGCTATTATTATTTATATTACCATTTTTAAACTTCCAGGATGTAATACAATAGTTTATTTTGTAATCTCAGTTCCTGTACATGCAGTCTTAATTCTATGTATGAATTAATTTAGTGCTCAGCATCAATCTCTTTACTACCATTTCTCCTTTTCATGGTTTTACAGTCTGATTCAACACCAAATGGCATACATTTGGCCACTGGGATGATTTTCCACAAGAAAGACTAAATGTTATTTCCATGAGTTCTGAGATGTTTGAAGGTGTCTTTCCATGGCATCCATAACTGAAACTTATATCAGCTCTATACATTATTATTGAGTCATATTAACTTTTCCATAATTTTATAAGCACCATTTCTTTGTCTCTGTCTGGGATTTAGCTCAGTTGGTAGAATGCTGCTCCATACTCTCTGAGGAACAGGGTTGGGTCCCCAGCGTCACATAAATGGGAGAAGGATGAGGCAATCCACTCCCAAAGCAGTCCTGAAATAATAAGCCACTAAAAACCTTATGAAGGTTTCTAAGAGTCAGACCCAACTCAATGGCACCTAACAACAACCTAACAACACAGCAGTGTGAGTCAGCCAGAACTTTTCTCCCTTATAGATAAAGTGCTTTGTATCTCATTTGTTGAGTATTTGAGTATTTCTTTTTTACCTTAGAAACCTAATAATTTGCCACACCATTTATCAATATCAATCATTCTAGTTTTCTTTTTTTAAAGAACACATTATTCTTTCTATCTTCATATTAAGTTTTCACTCATTTCAAAGGAGCATTGCTTCTTTACAATTTTGAGTTCTTTTTTTCTGTCCAGTTGATTGGGTCCACTATTTGAAGAAACCAAATTGAATTATAGCTGCTCACCTCCTCTCACATTAAATTTCTTTCCATTTTATTTCCATCTGTGTAATCTGATTTGTTATGTTCTTCCTATATATTACACAGGAGATAGTCATTGAACAATACACAAACGAATATGGAGAAATCACAAATTTCACTTGCCAAACTATATAGTTGATAAATAATATAAAGGAAAGAAAAAATGCCTTGGCTTATAGGGGAGCTTCAATTTAGTCAATAGATGGTTCTCAGAAGAAGTGCTATTTAGGCCACTGAAATTGTAACAAAAAGGCACAGTTAGAGTTCATCAGGAGAAGAGTGTGGTGAGAATCATGCTAGCCAGAGAGTTTATGTGTATAAGCTCTCTACACTGCGAAAGTATTTGGAATGTTTAAAAATCTGAGAGATAATCAATATAGCAGAAGTGCAATGAATGTCAGGAAACAATAAAATGACTTACAGGGATGTTTTAGAAACAAGGAAGATCATGTATTTCAGGGACCAGTACCCTCTGTATTTACAGCATACTATATGTAATTAGGGCTGGGATTTAGCTCAGTTGGTAGAGCGCTGCGCTGCAGTCTCTGAGGTCCAGAGTTCAATTCCCAGCACCGCAGAAATGGGAGAAGGACCTGGCAATCCACTCCCCAGGCAATCCCGAAACTGTCAGTCATTGAAAACCCTATGAGGGTTGCTATGAGTCGGATACCGACTCGAGGGCACCTAACAACAACAACAACAAATGTAATTACATCTCTGTTTACAGCAGCTCCTCATCATTCACATTACTGCCTGAGCTCTGCCTCCTACCAGATCACCATCTCCATCTCTCCTTATCACTGGAAAAAAGTGTCTTACACGAAATCAGTCCCTGATGAGAAAAACATGAGGAAACACCGATTTAGGGAATTGCAAGAGAATCTAATCTTATTCTACACTAGATTATAATACAAACAGAAGAAAAGCTTAAAGGAGGGAGGTAAAGAATGTGTAGTAAAATATCACTTGGGCAAGTTGTATGGTATTTGAGGGGTAGAATGAAAGAGAGAATAAATAAATAAATAGATGCTTGTATTCTAGGTACAAGTTAGCAAGGATCTACATGATGGTGATAGCAATTGACAGAAAAATATGGTTATCCATGTTTTTAGTATCTAAAGAGTAAAATATGGTTGTCCATGTTTCCAGTATCTAAAACAGTAAAAGTTAAACTGAAGAAAGGAGCACAGATTATCAAAATTAACAAGGCATTATACCAAGGAAAAGATGACAATAGAATTGTTAGAAATAAGTTCTTGGGAAAATAAGCTTTTAGTAGTAGTAGTCTTTATAATGTAAGTATAGAACACATATAAACTCACTCACAGTGAGTAATTACAATCAAGTATCCCACAGAGAATAACTAAAAATGATGGACAAACTGAGTACAGTGGCACATCTATAATTCCAGTGACTCAGGAGGCAGAGGCAGGAAGATCGTAAGTCTGAGGCCAGAGGCATCATGCATAACTCAGAGGGACCCGGTATCAAGATAAAAAGTAAACCAAAAAAAAAAAAAAAAAAGGAGAAGGGGACACTTGAGGGTGCATCTCAGTGGTAAAATACTTGCAAAAGTGTGTGTAAGATTCTGGGTTCAAACTCCCAGTACCACAAAATTAAATAATGAAATAAATAAATAAATAATAAATAAATAGTTGAAACATGAGAAAAAGTACACAGCTAAACTGAAAATGAGAATAATGAGACAATGAATCCCAAAATATAAGCCCAGCATTCAAAGTTTATTGATTTTCGGATTTTGCCCACCTTAAAAAAATTGATGAAATCTTTGTCTACAACTTTAGCAGCCTAATACTGAGGGACTATATTAGTTTGCTGAAGCTGCTAAAACAGAAGACATAGAATGGCTGTTGCAAATAGTTGAAATCTATTTTCGCATAGTTCTGGAGGCTGAAATTATAAGATAAAGGTACGAGCAAGGTCAGGGGTGGTAAAGATTCTCACCTTAGGTTGTGGATGGCCAATTCCTCTGTGTGTCCACACATGGTGGAAAAAAAGAGGAAGCTCTCTAGTGCCTCTTTTCATAAGGGCATAAAACCTTCCAAGACATTGGACCAGGGTCTCACCTTCATTTATCCCTATTTCCTCCCAAATTCCTCACCTCTGAGTACCATCATACTGGGGTTTAGGGCTTTAACCTGTAAACTTGGCAGAGATATAACATTCAATCTATAGCAGAGAGCAAAGGTAAAATTTAAGATTCACCCTAAGTGAGCAATAAATTCACATACTTTAAGGAGTGGGTATGAAGGACAACACTAAAAGGTAATGTGAACCAGAAGAAAATCAGCTCTGAATTTATAATAGTAGAATGATCCTGAGAATTTCAAATTTTAAATTTGGATTACATTGAGTGGATGTTTATAGGATTCCTATATACCTACAGAAGCTAATGTAAATTAGTATACAGTACTATCATCCTAGGCTTCAACTTATTTTACAACTACAAGAATAGCCAAAAAAGAAAAAAAAAAAAAGCATTCACTTACTGGTATTATCAGGCTCAGGATGCAAATAAGCTTGGCTATATTTAAAGAAATCAAACATTAGTTTGAAAAATAGGTGTAAGAATCCAAAAATTATAAGAAAAATAGATTTCAAATGTGTTAAATTTTAGAACTAATAATAACAAAATATTGAATTACTAAAATTAAGAAATCAACAGATCTCCCTGCAGATTAGTTACTTCTGATAAAAGAATTTTTGAAATGTGAGAAAGGCAAAGCATTTTCAGTACAGCATAGACACAAAAAAAGTATTAAAAGGACAAAAGAGACTTTACAGGACATAGAAATTATAGGGACACATTTGGTATGACCCTCAATCAAAGGTAATCAGAGAAGACAATCAATATGGAAAAAAGGAATATTACAAGAGATACTAGCCCAAAAGTATACAAAACCGTTAAACCTATTCACTTAAGAAACACGACAAATCTACAAGTGGAAATTTTTAAATGAAATCTACATTTAGACTCATCAGAGAGAAACTAAAGACAAATGTGGAAATGTTAAAAGTAGTCAGAGAATTACAACAGATTTTCTTCAAAGACAATATAGTTGGACTAATCCTTGATTTATCCAGTCATAAAAAGTCAGAAAAACAGAGAATGAAATGGTCACTCAGTTGAAAGAGAAAATTGTTATGTATATATGTGTGTGTATATATACATGTATATGTATATGTGTGTATATATACATATACACATAACAATATATACATTCGTACATACATATATATACATAACAATACATACATACATGCATACATGCCTGCATGCATGTATGCCTGCAGCCATCCCACTGTGGCAACCCATCTTGTCAGATCTTGGAAGCTAAGCAAGGTCTGACCTGGTTAGTACTTGGATGAGATACCGACTGGGAACCTCAGGTGCTATAGAAGAAGGACCCTGAAGCTCACTCCCAAAAACTATCAGCCATTGAAAACACTATGAAAAGCAAAGAAGCATGACAATAGCGCTTCATCTGTTAAACATAGGGTCGTCATGAGTCAGACATCAACTCAATGATACCTAAAAACAAATATATATATATATATATATATATATATATATGTATATATATGTATATGTATATATATGTGTATATGTATGTTGGGGACAAAGGAGCCCCAGGCAACAGGCAGGCGTAACCTGCAGTTGAGATAACATTCAGAAGGTAAACTCGCGATTCAGAGCATATCAGAATAACAAGTGCACCTTCAGAGCATATCAGAATAACAAGGCACCGGTGCTGGTTGTGATTAGACAAGGATGGGAAAAGGTCATGCTTGCGTTTACTGGCAAGCCAAGGTATGCAGCTGCCTTAGTCTGTATTGTTTCATTCCCGACTATGCTTACAACACATCCCTCATCAATGAATTACCCAATCACATTTCAGACAAGTTCCTCTAAGGGCATTAGACCCAGCCTTTCTTCTTCTCTATAAAACCTCCTGTATAACATTCAATAAAC
>VMDO01042885.1:0-10252 GCA_007922755.1 Pedetes capensis
AAGCTTTTTAGTTCTGAATTACATAAATCCTTTCAGGGTACATATGTCCTGGACTGTATTAATTTTTAACCCATATATCTTACCTTCTTAGCCTCTCAAATATTTCTTTTACAGTTTTATATGCATTTTTAGCAGAATAAGGATGAATATTAGTAAAGAAATAAAATATATTTAGTCTCCTTAGTAATTATACAATGTGTGAATATACTATTTCTCTTCTTTTTCCTCTTTACATGTTCTTTCTGCCGGTCTAAATCAAAGCAATAATTCAGGCTGGGTGCGATGGCACCTGCCTCTAATCCCACTGACTCGAGAGGCTGAGGCAGGTGTATTGCAGATTCAAGGCCAGAGGCAGCCTACATAACTTAGCAAGACCTTGATCAAAATAAAAATAAAATAAAACATGGGCTAAGGGTGCAGCCCATTGGTAAAGCTCTTGCACTGGATTCAATTCCTGAGTACTGTGGAAAAAAATCTAGTTTAACTAATCCTTGTCTGAGTATATATCATATTCAATGACTTGCTTATACTATACTATTTCTTATCTGTATCACCTTTTTCATACTATGACATGGCGTTGGATTGCCATTAGTTTCCCAAAGCCTCAAAAGCTGCTAAATGACCTAAGTGTGTCATAAATCTGATGACCTGTGTTTACCATTCAGCAAAAGATCACCAAAAATTTTTACTCTGTCTTTTTCTATAAAATTTTCTCATTTCCAAGGCATAATTCATGGTACCCTCAGGACCCATACTAGTGTGAAACTGACCAATTAAATCTAAGCACATTTACCTGACATATTTCTTAAATGCCTGGTTATGGTCTTGCTTCTTCATTCTGTTAATCAGTTTAGGAAAACATAAGCAGTTTCCTTCAAACCCTCAAACTTGCTCAAAATGCCAGGATGTATGTATGTATTTAGTTAGGTAAGTACTTGAGAGACGTGTTTTCCTTATACAGCAAAAATTTTAATACTGTTATTCCATTCTGCTACATGATTTTTTGAATTAGCAGACAAAATAATAACCATAATAATCAATAGTAGAGCATTTAGAAACATGTCAGAGAGTTACTTTCTTCATCTTGATTTATCCTTTAAAATAACGTAAATATGAGAACTGAGGATGGAAGTGTGGCTTGTGGCTGCTGGCTGTCATAATGTTTCCTACAGAGGTACTCACTGTCTGAAACAAATAGTGAAATGTGCCTTGTCCCTTCATCATGTTTACTTACTGTTTTGCTTTTGCAACTTTCTGCAAGGAGAAAATGGGTAATGCTTCCCCTCCTATGGTTTCTATGTGTCTTACGCACTGGTTTCATTAGCTTTCTGCCACTTTTCCTATGAAGAAAGAAATATGTTTTCCCTTCATAGAGAATAGACTGATGACTAGTCCTGGCAAAGCAACCTGGATTTTAGTGATTGTGGCATTTCAGGCAATAGTATTCTGCATTCTTTTATGTAGTGCATTTACCACGATTTTGTATTTGCTGATTTAGTGACAGGATTGGTAAGTGGAAAATGTATTTGTTATGAGTGATATTTATAAACATATTTGCATGTGTATACAATGTACTACTTACTCTTTATTGTAAATAAAATTGCTTATAATCAAGTATTTGCATTGTTGGATAAATTGAAAAGTTCTTAGAAGTACGTTTTATAAGCAAATGGATTTTCAAATGTCAAGGATCATTGAACTAACCTATTAGACAGAAAAGCTAAGTAATATTCAAAAGTCTTTCTCTAGAATTTCTAAAACTCATCCTTTTATACTTACTTGAATGGTAAGAAGAAAATATGGAGGATTTTGCTTCTCTATTCTTGAGATGAATAAAAATTAACTGAAATCAGCCATCTTCCTTCCTTTGAGATAAAAAAAAATGCAGACTGCATATTTGCCATGACAGACTTCTTGATTGAGCCTCATAGTGTCATTTGTAGAAATACATGTACTGCTTCACTTTAAAAAGTATAATTATTACTTTTTTAGTAAAACAATATTCTCTTTGTGTAAATATAATGTGCCCAAACAACTAAACTTGACCTGCTGCCTCTCTTTCCTATAAATGTTAGAACAAAGATGATTCACCTCTGACATGAGCATAAATGTGTAGTGATATGGGGGGCAATGGGAGGAGGGCAGTGGCAGTACCAGAGCTTTGGAAGGTTTCATGTGTTCAGCAGTGATGATCATTAAACCTCAGAGGGTTCAGAGTTTAATCTAGCTAAGCATCAATAAGGTCAAATTTATGTAGTGTCCCTCCCTTCCTCCAGCATGTGTGATGTTTCTCTTTCGTCTTGCTGAATGCATATGGGAGTTACTTTGTTCCTACTGCCTGCACTTTCCCTGCTCCCTATCCTAGAGCTTCTTCCTTATTTCTTTCTTTTTAGAAACTAGTAAGAGGCTTGAACGATTGTTCTCCTAATTTCAGGATTGATTCCTTTTATATAATCTTTCGTTAAAATCACCTGTAAAAACTCTTCTATTAGTTTTTGATCCAGCCAGAAGGTTATTTAGTCTTAAAACTTAATGACAAAGTGCAGACTTCCTGAATAGGAGTGCTTAAATCATATGGGAAGCATTTGGAAGGAAGACATTGACCTGCTTTCCTATGTATTTGATTATAGCTATCTAATTATAAGCTTTCAAAGACATCAAATTAGTGCTCTCTTCATTGCATTTTTAAATCTTTTTTTCATATCACTACAACTATTTTCTGAAACAAAATTGTGAGTAAAACTTGAGGATGTTTAGAATCATTGTTAGCTAAAGTGAGAACCCATTCCTTTAACTTTTATAAATTGTGTTTATCTCCTGTGTTATATAATCTGAGAATTTGGCTTATCCAAAAAGCGAGTCTGTGCCTTCTCATATGAGAAGGAAACCTTTTGTCAGCATCTTGTCTGAGTTGCCTTCTTTACTACACAGGTCATGGAGGTCTGTGTTGAACATCAGTCTTTGGCTGTATCACAAAACTGGTATTGAAGTACAGGCCAACTCCCAGAGTACAGAGGTTAAAGAGGCAATTAGTCACTACAAAGCAGAGTTGTGTCTGTCTTCTGGTGAGGAAGTGCTTAACTCTTTCATGAGTGAGGCCTGAAGTTTCATCTTCTGAGTGCTTTTATCATCCACTAAAATAATCTACTCAGCCATTTTAAATTAAAGGTGATCTTAAAATAAGATATATATTTGATATAAAATATGAATTGAGGATTTCCTATCAATACTAGTAGTAATTAGGATAAAGGCTTTAGAGAAGGCAGAAAGATTATCAACAATTATATGACTTTTTTCCACCTAAATATTTACAAGGTTCATGTTAGCTATTTGGAATCCTAACACGTCTCTTTAAAGTATTTCTATCAATACTGTTAATTCATTATTTGCGGTAGGAGTGGTTTGGGACTTGTCAAGTTTTTACCTGACTGACATTTTTTGCAGGAAAAGAATGGCCTCTGATGAATTATAATTCATTAAAGTAGATTATAGCTTTTAATGATTTATATTTATTTTTCTTTAGGGCATGGGCTTTTACTTCCACACAATACTTTTTTTCCTTTTTTTCCAGTATTTCTATTAATCCTGAAATATGACTACCTTTAGTTGAATTTTAGTAATTGTAGAAGTAGTGATATGGTTTTTCTGCCCTTAGTTATGGACATCAATATTAAAAAGAACAGTAAAAGTAAATATTATTTGATCCATCAAGGTTATAATTATTATGTCCATCATTTTGTAATAATGTAGCTTTTTGTTTATAACTTTTAATATTTCTTACACACAGTTTACACTCAATAACTTATTGAATTAAATCAATAAAAGCTAAAGTATTTTTACTTCTCTTGCATGTCCTTGAACACTTTTCCAAAAAGTTAGCTCAGCTTATTACATAAAGTTTAGTATAGTTGTTCATTGTTAGATACTGTTGAGTTGGGTCCAACTCATAGTGACCCTATGTACAATAATACGAAACATTATCCAACACTGTGCCATGTCCAGCACTATGTCAGTGCTTCCCTGCTGTTCATAAGGTTTTTGATGGCTGATTTGTTTTTTTTAGTGGACTGTCCTGTCATTCTCCCAAGACTACAGTACCTGTTGTTCCCAGGTGGTCTTCCATCCAGGGACTAATCAGGCCTGACCCTGCTTAGCTTCAGAGATCTAAAAAGATCGGATGCTTAGGTGGTATGGCTGTAGATATAAATATGTTAGAAAACATTTTGTTGTTGTTTTACTCTTTCAGTGCTAAATTAAACCTACTAATGTTAGAATTGGGCTGAAGTTTAGCTCAGTTGTAGAGCACCACTCTGCAGTCTCTGAGGTCCTGAGTTTGATTCCCAGCTCTGCAAAAATGGGAGAAGGATGTGGCAATCCACTCCTGAGACAATCCCAAAACAATCAGCCATTGAAAACCCTATGAAGGTTGCTATGAGTCAGCACCTAACGACAACAACGTTAGATTTGCCTGCAGCCATACCTCTGTGACATCCAATCCCATCAGATCTCAGAAGCCAAGCAGGGTCAAGCCTGGTCAGTCATTGGATGGGAGACCACCTAGGAACACCAGGTGCTGTAGCCTTGGGAAAAGGACGTGGCAGCCCCCTCCCAAAAACGAATCAGCCATTGAAAACCCTAAACGTAGCAGAGAAGCACTGACAACAGTGTTTTGTCTGTTGTACATAGAGTCGCTATGAGTCAGACACCAACTTGACAACACCTAACAACAGCAACAATGTTAGAATCAATGTTAGAATCACTTCAGCGGTTTAGTACCTCTGCTGGCAAAGCCACAAAACCACAGAATTTATTTTTTTACTTACATTTCAGTTTAAAGGCCACTTTTTGTGGCAGGTCTCATTTATAAATCAAGAAGTTCCTACTATTCTCATTTTACAACTTTCATTGTCTTTCCTTGTGACAGAGTGGGCATCAGTTTGCTGCTGTTTAAGTAGCAAATGTCTAAATAGATCTCAGATTCACTAATGATATATTGGCTTTCCAGAGAGTAACATTTGGTAAGTGAGAACTTATTGAGTGTCCTGAGATAATTGTTGTTAAGTGGTGGAGCTGGTGACATTTTGCATGTCACTCCTAGTCTTTGCCCCTGTGGTATATTAAGAATGTGCTTAGAGCAAACACTGTACCATTTTAATTGCAAATCAACCTTTAAAAAAACCTTTCAGTATATATCTCTTCTATGAGAATATCTTTAGAAGTTTACATGAAAAATTGACTTGAGTGTATATTTGATACTGTGTGTTGTTACTAGGATTGTTACAAGACTACATCCAAGAGAGCCACTCTGAGCTCTCTGAGGCCCCGGGTTCTATCCTGAGCACCACTAAAATGGGAGAAGGACATGGCAATCCACTCCCACAGCAATCCTGAAACACACAGTCATGAAAAACTCCATGAAGATCACTATGAGTTGGACCTGACTAGGTGGCACCTAACAATAAAAACAAGAACGTGTGCTTTAAAATACAATTGTTCTCAGTGTATTACCTTGTTGCCACCTGTCTTGAAATAGTCTAACATTTGTCAATTATGTACAGTTGTTTAACTTAAATACAGGAATATCTTTTATATCCTATTTCTGTAAGGTTAAGCTATCCTGTTACTAAAAAAGTGCTCTATAATAATGGGAGAAGGACCTGGCAATCCACTCCCAAGGCAATCCCGAAATAGTCAGCCATTGAAAACCCTATGAGGGTCGCTATGAGTCGGATACTGACTCGACGGCACCTAACAACAACAATAAATATAATGCCCATAAATGAAGTTGTGTTCAAATGCAGTAAAGGAAAACATACTGATAATAGATTCTTGAATTGACTCGTCTTATAAATGCTTTCCTGTAAACTTACCTTTTTTTGAACATAGAAATCTTTTACACCGTGCATTTTCTGAAAGCAAGCCACAGACAGGAATCATTCCCATTCATTTACTGTGCTGGAATTGAATTGTTCTTCAGGAAAACTCAATTTTAGCTCTAGAAAAATCAATCAAGTATCATTATTCTTTTTGTAAGATGCCAAATTATGTTTTGGTGACCTCTGCTGTCGTTTAAATGACCCATATACAAATTAGTCAGGATTAGCTTTTGCAACACACAGTGGGTCTGTTTGCTTCCTTGTCACTCTCTGTAGGTCTTGTAAACCTCTTTTATTCCTTTTTCAGGAGAGAGAGAGAGAGAGAGAGAGAGAGAGAGAGAGAACACTACATTTTTATAAGCCTCTATCTACTTATAATCTATATAATGTAGGTTCGCTTATTGGCTTAAGTGTTCTTGTTGTTATTAGGTGCACATCGAGTTAAATCCAATTCATAGCAATCCTATATAAAACAGAACGAAGCACTCCCTGACATTGTGCCATGTACAGCACTATGTCAGTGCTTCTCTGCTTTTCATAGGATTTTTAATTGTTGATTGTTTTGGAGATTGCTTCAGGAGTGGATTGCCAGATCCTTCTCCCATTTTTGCAGTGCTGGGATTGAACACAGGGCCTCAGGGAGCACAGAGCTGCACTCTACCAACTGAGTAAAACCCCAGCCCCACTGGCTTGTTTAGTTTGAAGAAATTATGAAAATGAGGTCCTATTTCAAAACCCTGACATAGATCACTCTTACGATGTCTTTGTGTTTCAGGAGTTTTAAGGTTTGAGCTACATGTTTATTCAACTTTAAGCATATGTAGCTCCTTGTTGCACTTTATTTACCAATTACTTTACTGCACTCTTCATACTTTCTTTTGTTTTAAGTCTGTGGTGTGGTTTTTGTCATATTGCACTTTTTTCCTCTGTTTAAACACACACCCGCGCGCGCGCGTGCGCACATACACATATATCAAAGATGAACATGACTTAGGAAAGAACATCTTAAAGTTTATTTAGAAATTCACCAAGCCACATACTAATGCATCTCTAATGGGAACATTTCTTTTCACACCTCTGAGGTGATTGAGCCTGTCCTTTAAAGTGAGATTTGCAAACCAGTGTCTGGCAGCTCCAATTAGCTTCTTTTTGATTTGAAGCACATCACAAACAGTAACAAGGTCTCCTAGGACACTCCTCTTGCAAGCAATGTAGTCATATTTCCTCATTAGTTCTTTTCAATTGTCACTAATGCCATGTTCCTGCTTTTGAGGAGACAAAAAAAAAAAAACCATAAAAATTTGGTATGTACGTAGAATGGGCTATTGTTTTCCATAATTCAAGGTTCTTTTGAATTCCTTTGATAGTTTTGAAGCTTACACAGCTTAATTCATTAGCCTTTACCCTTCACATAAATCAAGTGATTAGGAATGTATTGCTAAGGAGACAGGACAGATTTTCCCTCCACTGAAATTAAGTAATGCCTTTTCTTCCTAGAAAAAAAAAATCGTATATAGTTCACAAAAGTAACCTTTCCATTGCTTTTCAAATTTCATCAAATGTTTCAGGTGTATTTAGCACATTATCAAAAACAAGTGAACATAAAAGCACATTTTTGTAAAAAAAAAAATTCTGCGTGCTTTGAATACTTCAGAGCAGGTTCCTGGCTCTTTTATATATATATATATATATATATATATATATATATATATATATATGTACTCAGCAGCTGTTACTCAAGAATTTACAGTAGTAGCACTTAAAAAAAAATTCTCTGCAGACCCCTGCCAAAACATAAAAGCAAGAAAATAATCTGAAGGGAAGTAATTCAGTATAAATTAAGAGGATTTAAATGAACCTAGGACATTTGATTTTGGAGAAATATTTTATATTTTATATTTTAGAGAGAATGATATAGGATCTCCAAAAAGGTAGGTGGTTAGTCAGTGGTTCCTTATAGAGGACATTAGAATGACTATCTTTTGATTCTTTCTTTGCTTTTGTTAAAGATACATCTCTTCTTATTTCTCACAACTCAGGAAGATGGTGTAGTAGGCTTCATTGTACTCAATATATATGGCTACATTAAGAGTATTTGATATTCTTTGGCATTTTACCCTTATGTTGTTTTCCAGAATTATGAATTTCTCCTTAATGGTCTTATAGATTATAATGTTTTTCAAGGATAAAGTTCTTTTCCTGAGTCTTATAATTCCTTATGTCATCATGCATGAGGTTAGAAATCTTGAATGTACTGACATGTATAGAATGTTGGTCATATGGTATTCTGACACTTGTTTTTAGGGATGATGGGGACAGAAGGAGGGGGAGGAATGGGAAAAAATTGAATTCTAGAATCAGAGTTTAGGGCCTTATGACTGATCTCAGGGAAGAAATCTGATTTCTCATTAGGATTAATGAATATCTTCCCATGTGAATTTATGTGAGTAGGAAAGGGAATGGAGATTCAAAGGTTTTAAATGTCATCTTCGGTTCCGTCATTCTTTCTCACTTAAAGATTATCACTTTGGAAACATTTTCTCCTTTATTAGTACCATTTAAAAATGCCCTTTAAAATTTACATGGGTAACCATTTTCAAAAAATTACTATAACTTAAACTTTGTTGTCTGCATATATAATATACAATGAACTGGTAGTTGTTTGATGTTAATACACTAAAGGTCATTACTAGAGCCAAGTCTTTTTGTAAAACAGAGCAGATGTGGCTCACAGACTTATTAACTTAGGGTAATTCCAACAATGGAATGAACCCTGAAAGTTTCAGAAGAAAAGGATAATCACCACCCATTGTCACATGTCATAACCTGGTATCACCACATGCTGCTTAATAAACTCTTGGTGGTGGTGGTGGTGGTGGTAGACTATACCTAAACAAATTATAAGCTTTCAAACACTAATCATGGACACAAGATGGTGTTCCTTTCCCATTAGTTTGCAGGATAACACAAACTGCTTCCATTTTCAACTCTTAAAACAATAGCTATTTTAGCTATTTATTTCAACCACTCAGTTGGTGATTTAATTTTATATACAATGTTTCAGTCTTGATTCATACAATTTGGGATTTCTTTCCTCAAATCTCACATCCAAATAAGCTATTGCATTTGTTTAGAATTTCCTATGATCAAATACAAAATTAGGTATTTTGATCTATTTGAATAATCATGAGAACAGAATATACTTACTGATTTTTGATATTCACCACAATACATTGGAGCTATTAAATTTTTCAGTAAGTGATGAGGAAGAAATAAGATGTATCTTTGATATCACAAAGTGGTCAGGTATTTTTCAACTACTTAGGATTTTGCAATCATCTAAGGCCTTTATTTTTATTTTTAACATGTGAAAATTGGTTTTTTTAATTATATGTAAAATGTGGTTATTATCTGTAATGATTCATTTCATTTTAAATGAACATATTAAGATGTTACATTAAAGCCAAATGACATGGAATTATGTTTTAAAAATTCCTTTCACAATAATCTATATCAATCATAATTACATTGTGTTACTGTTTTAAGTTTTCTGTTGTAGTCATGGAAATGTTATTACATTTTTGCTATGTCTCTTTTTTAAAAACAGCTGAAAGATGTTTATTTGATTATTCTGAGGAAACTTGAATGTTTATCATTCTGATAAATACAAATTCTATAAAAATATTTTAGAAGAAAAATGTGTCTTCTCTATAACTACTTTAACCTTCAATAATGAATCGTGTGGAGTAAAATTGTATAAAATTTCCTGACATTTTATGAAGATACCTATGAAGATTATGAAGAAATAAGCCAGGCAGCAAATAAAATATCTGAAAGACAGAGATATATAGTGAGTAACTGTTGATGGATTATACACACAGGTATCAAATTACTTGATCCTTATTTCATAGAAAAGGTTAACGACTTTTTGTTTTTACCCTTTTACTTAACAGTTAGTTATAAAGATTAAAACAGGGACTGCATTGAAGGGTGCACATGCCTATGTGTCAAATTGGCTATAAAGGTTTTTCTAATATTATAGGGAACTTAGCTACAAAAGAGATAGTGCTTTTATTATTTTTAAACTTTTTTTACTTTTTATCTTCAGACAGAATCTCACTAAGTTACACAGGCTGTTTCTGGCCTCAAACTTTCGATCCTCTCACCTTCAACTCCCTTGTTGTTGTTGTTAGGTGCCGTCGAGTCGGTATCCGACTCATAGCGACCCTCTGTACAACAGGGGAAACACTATTGTCAGTGCTTCTCTGCTGTTCATAGGGTTTTCAATGGCAGATTGATTTTTGGGAGGGGGTTGCCAGGTCCTTCTCCCAAGCCTACAACTTCTGGTGTTCCCAGGCGGTCTCCCATCCAGGTAC
>VMDO01042886.1:0-10253 GCA_007922755.1 Pedetes capensis
GCTGACTGCATTGATCACCATTGGACACAAAATGTTTCTATGCCAGATTCTACCACTAAATTATCTTCCTCTAGCTAGAGAAGCTTAAGCACAACTCTAATCCAATGGATAAAATGTATGTAGTTTATTTTTCCTGTCCCTCTTTTATTATACACCTTCCACATTGTACTAGTTTTAAATATAGAAAAATAAACTTCAATAATTAAATTGATGATCATCTGAATTTGATATTATCTACATAAACTCCTTATCCTATATAGTTTAATAGTTTCCCAGATTATAGCTTATTTTAAAATGAGCTTAGTTTAAGATAAAGATATATGATCACCACATTTAATGTTTATGATTGGCCAGTTTGCCAGTACCTCATTTGATCAAATTTTATTGCTTATATTATTGGAAAGGATCCTTAATTGCTATGAAAAGCTCTGGGACAGATTTTGGGCAGATTTTTGTATAACAGTATCATTGGGAATTTGTTTTGCTCACTCATTATCTTTTGACTCTATCTTGTTTTATGTAAGCTTGACACTCAGGCTGCCCCTTTCTGTTGTGGTCTGAAATACGTGGTTTTATACAATATCTCAATGCTTGACATATACAGGCTGGATTGTACGTTGACTCCTGGAGCTGGCATCCAGATAAGCCTCCCTCAAAGCCCACTATATTGGTCCAATTGCTTGATTATCTTGCAGTAACAAAGATTTCAAAATCAAGGTTTATAACAACAAAGGCTTATTTCTCATTCACTTGAGATATCAGCTGAGGACAGACCATGGCTCTATTTCCTTCCATGCTTAGGATCTAAGCTGAAAAGAACAACTATTATTTGAGATATGCCATCCCAGAGGTAGAATATAGAGAGTAAGTTTTCTTCCCTGCAAACGACTCTTGAAGTTTCTGCTCTATGCTGCTTACCTCTCTCACGTTTTCTTGGCCAAAGCCAGTTCCATGACAAAACTCTAGCATAGAGCAAGGAAATACAATTCCCCACAGAAAGAAACTATTGTAGTGATGGATGGGGCTGTGTAGCCCTGTTTCAGTGGAGAACAAACTTGGAATAACAATTCCATCCTCTTCCTAAGTACTTAAGTAGGCAAAGCTGACTCACCAAGATTTCTGACAGAACTGCAACATGTTTCACTACAATCATCCACTCTCATTCTTTGAAGCGCCACCTGCACTATCCAGGCAGAGTATGTCTCCATCCAAAGAGATGTAACATTAAGGTAGTAAATGTGAAAGATGAGTCAGAATATTATGCGTGCCTTTCAAGCTAAATAGGGTGATGTATAGCAACACTAAAACAAGTGGAGAAAGATGTGCTTTTGGAGTTCTTTATAAGGAAAAGATGAGACTTTCCCAGAATGAATCACTGGATAGCAGAACATAAAAACTTGGCTGAGACAGATCTACATGGCTTGATTTTGCAATGAAAGAAAAGTAAATGGAGCTCCATGGTGAAAAATAGGAAGAATGGCAAGTTCAGAACTAAATTCCACATGCGGTTAAGTTTAAAGGATCTTGGCCCACTTTGTTTTTTGTTTGTTTGTTTTGTTGTTGTTGTTATTGTTGTTGTTAGGTGCCATTGAGTAGGGTCTGACTTATAACAACCCTATGTACAACAGAATGAAACACTCCCCTCAACACTGCCATGCCTGACACTATGTCAGTGCTTCTGTGCTATTCATAGGGTCTTCAATGGCAGATTGGTTCAGGAGTGGATTGCCAGGTCCTTCTCCCTAGTCTAAAGCACCTCATATTCTCAGGTGGTCTCCCAACCAACGACTAACCAGGCCAACCCTGCTTAGCTTCTGAGATCAGGAGGGATCAGATGCTAGAGTGCTCTGCAGACTGGCCCACTTTAGCACTTCTTTAAAATAAACAAAAACATTATTAAAAGCGTTCTTTCTTCCAGATTCTCCAAACCTTTTCCTTGGATCCAGAAGCTGTTCTTATTTTCCATGTATTTGAGCTCTTATCAAATTGATCTCATCAACAGATATCTAAGGCCTAATTGGTCTGTTATTTATAGAGCTATCTTTCTATATAGATCTGCATATCTAATTGCTATATGTTATATCTACATAATAGATCTATCTAACTGCTTCAATGCTGTTTACTATAGCAGGTCTTTATTTGTAAATCATTTGACCAAATATTAATGAATCTGTCTCTAGATATTCTCATTTTCTCTACTTTTCTATGTTTTACCCTTCTATCACCACCCCATGGGAGAAGGATGTAGCAATCCACTCCTGAGGCAATCCTGAAACAATCAGCCATTCAAAACCCTATAAGGGTTGCTGTGAGTTGGACACAACTCAATGACATCTAACAACATCATCACCCCACTGTCCTATTTGCTATAGCTAGAAATTTTTTTATAAAAAATGGCACACTCAGATTAGTTTGAGTGCTGGTCCAATTAGTTATTGCACAGTGGAAAACTGTTCATAATTAAATAACTAAAAGCAGCAGGTACACCACCCATGTATTGCCAAACAAGGCACCTATGCCCAATAATAAGACTTTTAGGAAAGCATGAATGTTCTGTGTGACAGCTATTCACTTAGAAGTCCTAACATGGGACTGCTGGCTGTAGGGTCACTGTGGTAATTTGGATCTTAAAGAACTAAGTGATGAAAAAAATTGTTTTGGAGATGGATTGTTTTGTGTTCTAGCAACTGATTGCCGATGGTATGAATAACAAAATAAATTGTTGTTGTTGTTAGGTGCCGTCGAGTCGGTATCCGACTCATAGTGACCCTCTGTATAATAGGGGAAACACTATTGTCAGTGCTTCTCTGCTATTCACAGGGTTTTCAATGGCAGATTGATTTTTGGGAGGGGGTTGCCAGGTCCTTCTCCCAAGCCTATAGCTTCTGGTATTCCCAGGTGGTCTCCCATCCAGGTACTAACCAGGCCCGACCCTGCTTAGCTTCCGAGATCTGATGGGACCGGATGCCACAGGGCTATGGCTGCTGGCCAATATGAAAAGAAAAATAAACATAAATAAAAATAAACATAAATAAGTTGCTGTTCTTTTCTCAGTGGGATTTGTCTTGCTACCTGCATATTTTTTTTTCCTGCAGGACTTGAGGATTGAACCCAGGGCCTCACAAGTGCTTTGCAAATGCTGTATCACCGGTCTGCACCCAGAAACTGTCTTTTTATTTTTTTTTATTTTGAATCAAGGCCTCACTAAATTATGCAGGTTGCCTCTGACTTCAAATTTGAGATCTTCCCGCCTCCACCTCCCAAGTCAGTGGGATGACAGGCATGCACCTCCCCACTCAGCTTCTGCTACCTGTTTTATCCATAGTTCATGTTGTTATTGTTAGAAGCCATCAAGTTGGTGTTCAATTCATAGCGACCCTACGTACAACAGACAGAAACACTATTGTGTTTCTCTGCTATTTATAGAGTTTTCAATGGCTGATTGATTTTGGGGAGTGGGTTGCTAGGTCCTTCTCCCAAGCCTACAGCACCTGGTGTTCCCAGGCAGTCTCCCATCCAAGTACTAACCAGGCCTGACCCTGATTAGCTTCTGAGATCTGACAGGATCTGACACCACAGTGGTACAGCTGCAGGCATCCAGAGTTCATAGCCTATGTTTTTTAGGGTTTTTAACACTTCTTTTTGGCAACTGATTAGGTATCTGAAGGTGAATTTCTTTTGGTTTGTTTTTGATTGCTAATAAGCTGCAAATAATAATACTTAAAAATGCCTCGGTGAATTTGATTAGCTTTTCCAGGCCTTCTCAAACTTCATACTGTGCCCATGATTCATCTGAGGATCCTGTTGCAATTCAGATTCTGATTCAGTAAGTGTGAAATGGGACTTAAGATTGTGCATTTCTGACAAGCTGGTCTAATGTCATTGTCATTATGTCAATGTTGCCAAATGGAGTGCAGGCAGGGCTCGAACTCTTATTTGTCAAGGGTTGGTGGCTCACTGATATGAATTAGGAATCTAATGTACTACCACATATTACTATTGGTCTCCTCCTCTCACCCCTCTGCTATTTGGATCCTAACCACCTCTCACTCTAATCAGTACAGCTAATTGCCTAGTCCTCCTGCATCTTCTTTTGCAATTTTAAAGTTCCTTCTCTACCTTAAGACACAAGAGGATTAATTTAAAATACAAAATAGATACATACTACATACAACTTAAAAAAAAAAAGCAACATGATGCTCAAGTAATTCAACACTGTCATGGCTCACAAAGCTTTCCAACGTCTGGTTGCCAGTGTGTCTCTGTTCAATGTCATTTCCGCAATATCCTGATTTGCAATTCACCTTCACCAACTTGTTGTTGTTGTTAGGTGCCGTCAAGTCAGTATCTGACTCATAGCAACCCTCTGTACAACAGGGGAAACACTATTGTCAGTGCTTCTCTGCTGTTCACGAACTTAGTATGAAACAAAACTCTTCTGTCTCTCACTTCAGCTTGAGAAATAACTTTCTTAAGATGCCCCTCTATATCTGGCTAGTATACATCATTGAAGATTCAAGAGTAAGCTTAAACAAGGACTTCTCTGTCTTTCTGTAGCAACCCAACACACACACACACACACACACACCCCTTCATCACTACACAGAGTGCATCCCATCAACACCATCTGTTTGGAAGTATCTTCACCATTAGATGAGAATCTCCTTGAGTGCAGGTCCTATATTGTAGGTATATTTCTATATCATTTCTCTTTAATTCATAATCATGACTCTATAAATGGAGTCCTTTTTAAACTGAGTGAATTAAAACTTGAGTTCATGCAGGTTATACATCTTTACAAGAAAGATGAGATATGTAGATAATCTAAGCTTTTCCTTTTTCTCCACAAACTATTTTCTAGAAGAAGCAAACAAGGGCATTTTACTGAAGTTGACAATAAATAGTAAACAAATATAAATAAAATAGATAAGATAAAGCAACAGAGTGATAAACACATACTAATCATGCACTATGCCGTAGTTGGTCTGTGGCCACACCACTGTGACATCCAATCCGGACAGATCTCAAAAGTTAAGCACGGTTGTACCTGGTTAGTACTTGGATGGGAGACCGCCTGGGAACACCAGATGCTACAGGCTTGGGAGAAGTACTCAGCAACCCATTCCCAAAAAACAATCAGCCATTGGAAACCCTCTGAACAGCAGAGAAGCACTGGCAATAGTGTTTCATCTGTTGTACATAGGGTCACTATGAGTCGGACACCAACTCAATGGCACCTAACAACAACATGTCATACTTACTGTTCTTAATTTCATACAGCTTACAAAATCTACTTACATTGTTTGTATCTCTTAATCATTCAGAGTTATTTTGCTATCGCTACATTTTTTATTTCCCTTACACCCTATATTTAAAAAAAAAACTGTGCATTTCCATTTTTTTTCTACTGTTTGACAGGTAACACTCTCTTTGAGCAGATGCTTCAAAGGATGGCTCCCTAGTTCATTTAGAAAGACATACTAAATCTTTGATAAGGCCTTGAAACGGGACAGAATCTTTTAATGTGTGAACAAATTTTAGTACTGGACCTATTTAATTGGGTGGCCAAAGGGAATTGGAAGAATGTCAAAGCCATAGGCTTGAATGTACCAGGATAAGGTCTGAATTATAGGATCCTTGTGTCTCAAGATGTTTAATTCTATGGAAATAACACAATACATGCAGAGCTTTGAAAATAGTAGGTGTTCAATAAACATTTGTTAACTAAGGAAAATGTATGCTTGGATTGGTAAGAGAATATAGATATTTTGTTTCCAAAAGCCACTCCAAATTGAGGATCAAAAAGTGAATATCAATGGTTGTGAAAAAAATAATCATTGTATTCTGTGACCCTTTGAGTGATACCGCTGGGAAGTAGGTTCATTCCCTTTCCCTGAGAGACATGGAAACATCACTGTCTCTGGGAAGTTACAGTCATGCGTGTATTTCTAACTCTAGAAGAATGCAGGTAAAGTGAATTCTAGACATCGTGAGTGACTGTGCCCTATATATCCTCTTCTCCTTCAAGTACCCTAGTCATACCCTAAACCCAGCTGAGGAAGAGAGAAGGGGAGGGAGAAGGAGAGGGACAAAGTGAGAGAGAGATGAGAGAAGGAGGGGAGGGGAGAGGAGAGGAGAGGAGAGGCTTACTCATATGAGGGCAGATCTTCATGTACCTACCACTAGCTGATTGAGCCTTCCACCTGACCAGGAAACATGATTCATCCTTGCATAATAGTTATTAAGAATATATTTGGATGGATAAAGAAAATGTGGTATAGATACACTATAGGGTTTTATTCAGTCATAAAGAAAAACGGATGGGAACGGCAGGGAAATGGATGGAACTGGAGATCATGATGTTAAGAGAAATAAGCCAGACTCAGAAAGGCAAATACCACATGCTCTCTCCCATACATAGAAAATATATATATACATATATACATATATGTACGTTATATTTGTCATATATTTATGATGACTTGAAGTAAAAGGGGGATTATTTGAACGGGAAGGAGACTACAAGGAGGAGCAAGAGAGCAGCAGGGGAGGGTAATACAGGGCAAAAAAGAGCAAAGACCATGATATACTTGTATTAAAAATACCATCATAAAACCCACTGTCTTGTATGTTAATCAAAAGAAAAAGGAAAAATGCTTAAAAGAACATATTTGAAGGCAGGGAAGCTTGTGAGCTTGCATTACTACTGCCTGGCCTTGGAGAAGTGTCTTATCTTTCCTGAGCCTCATTTTTCTCATCTGTAAATTTGGCTTAAATATCCCCTTTGGAGGATGATTTGTAAGGATTAGATAATATATAAAAGAACACTATGTTAGGATTATCCAGAAAAACAGAATCATTACTGTGTGTGTGCATATATGTAAAGATTTAGCATCAGAATTTGGCTCATGCAATGATGGATGCTGACAGGTCCTAGCATCTGCATTTGGCAAGCTGGACACCCATGTAAGCCAAAGTTATAGTTCTAGTGCAAGTCCAAAGACCTAAGTAGCAGGGGAGTTTGTGATATAGTTCAAATATGAACAGATGGGAGAAAAAAACAACACAAACAAAAAAAGCAATGTGCCAGCATGGAGGCAATCAGGCAGTAAAGTATTCTCTCTTATTCAACCTCTTTTCTCCCCCCAGTGCTGGGGATCCAAGCCCTTACTCAGCTTCTTATTCTGTTCATGCCTCGATTGTCCGAGGCCCATCCATATTAGGGATGGGAATCCTCTCTGCTCAGTTTACCGATTTAAATGGTAACCTCAGCCAGAAACAGTCTCACCCAGAATATCATCCGACCAAACCTCTGAGCATCCTGGGCCCAGCAAAGTTGACACTCAACATTAACCGTCACCAACACTTAAGCATGGTTTTCAGAACATCCTAAGATGAATAAATAAGAACTATTAACATGATCTTGAATTCAAGACTCCATCACCTACTGCTTAAACAAGCAAGGTCCTCCCCAGTTCTCCTATTCCTATCACAATGACAATGTTCTAATGTTCAGGGCCCAATTAGGAAAACAGAGACCTCTCTAAAGTGGAACTTGTAAAGCACAAGGCATTTAATACAGAGAGCAGCATAGGTCATGGAAGAGCAGGGAGGCTGAGCAGAGAGAGCATGATGGTACAAGAAAAGAAAGCTACTCCACTCCTGGGCTGGAGGGACACCTGCCCCACAGGGAGGGGCCTATGGACCTTGGTGCCTAAGAAGCCTCTGGAAGTAGTGGGGGCAGAGAGATAGGACCACAGGCAATGGGGGAAAAGAAACATGTCCTTGGTTTCCCCTTACCTTCCACAGGGTGGCAGATCAGGCCGATGTAGGACAAGAAATAGATCTGAAGGAAATATAAATATAACCCACACAGACCTGGTTGCCTTCTCCATGACTGTCCCACTAGACTATAAGCTGCTTTGGGGAGGCAACTCTGAACCTGTGTACAAACATGTCCATGAAGTAGGTATTTCCTGAGTGTCCACCAATTTGACCCAACCTATTGCGACATCTTGGGATTCTTTCCAGGAGTGATTGTCCTGCTTCCCCTTCTCAATGCTCAGTGCAGAACTACCAAGTACAGGAGGTGCAGTTAAATAGGAGTCTCAGATAAACAAATCATTTTTACAGTATGTCACAAATATTGCATGGCATGTACTTATACCAAAAAAAAATCATCATCTGTTCAGATAAGAACTCAGATTTAACTGAGTGTCCTGTATTTTGATTTGCAAAATCTTCCTGCAGTAGCTTAGGGAAATGCAGAGAGAAGGCATCCCTGAATAACTGTGATGTTACCACTTCACAGTGTGTCTATGTTCTGTTCACTTCCGCAGGTCCCTTACAGCAACTGAGGACATCTGGGGCACCACTGGATATGATAATAAATTCAGTGTTGATGAAGACTAGCAGGTCCTCTGACATTTTTCATGGTCCTTGAGGGAGTACAGCTAGAACACTTTCTATGGGCTCTTCACTCTGCTTATAAGATGTAGAAAAACTCTAGTCTGTTAGCTCCTCAACAGATGGCCTACTCACTGCACCAAACTTCCAAGCTCTCCCTTGTCAAACAGGTCACAGATGGCAGAAAGAACTGGGTTTGAGTTCCTTAGCACAGTTAAAAACATGGACCAGTTTTCTATTGCTCAAGTATGTTAGGTTGTTCACTTCTTGTGGGTAGCTGTGCCCAAAGTACCTGAGAGAAGAACTTGAAGCAGATATATGTTCTAGTTCATGGTTTGGGAGCT
This sequence comes from Pedetes capensis, assembly GCA_007922755.1. Lineage (NCBI taxonomy): Eukaryota > Metazoa > Chordata > Mammalia > Rodentia > Pedetidae > Pedetes > Pedetes capensis. The sequence goes on from VMDO01042886.1 coordinate 8,751, forward strand.
TTCAGTCCACAGGTCTTGTCTCCATTAATTCTGTGCTGGTGATGAAGGAGAACATCATGGTGGTGGGAGGGTATAGAGGAGGAAGCTGTTCACCTCATGGTGGAGAAGAAGCAGAAAGTGAAGAAGGGGGTGAGGACCCGGTGTAAACTTCAAAGTCACAACCAAAGTGACTTATTTCCTACAGCTAGGGCCTTCCTCCAAAAGTTTTCCAGAATCTCCCAAAATAGCCCCACCAGCTGGGGACCACATGTTCAACCCATGCACCTGTAGGACGGGCACTTCATATTCAAACCATAATAGTTACAAGCAGACACTGGAGGGAGATTGGGTAGTATTAAGCCTTAACGGTGACACTTAGTATCTCTGAACACCTATGCATGAAATTTATATTTTCTGTGCCTCATTCCATATCTATAAAATTATGATGATAGTAACAAATAATGGATAAGGGTGATGAAGACTGAATGGGGTCATGTATGTTAAGCTAGGATGTTGTACCTGGCAGGTAAAAGAGAAGGACTCTTTCAATGCTTGTTCACAATTGAATTGGACATATGTCAAGTGATAGCAGTTTAGGACCCCTATAAACGACTTCTAGGCTTTTCCTCATGCTGTCTCATCCACCAACACATCACTTGCTTCTTCCAGCTGATTTCTATTTGTATAGCATGACCTGATTCAAGGGGACTGCCACAAAAATCCTTCATTGATAGTCCTGAAATTAAACCCATATGGCATGAGTATGATAATACTATTGGGCCCACCTCTGTCCCTAGCTCCAAGCTCCGTGACAACAGACATTGGAATTTTTGTTTTGTGATTTTTTGTTTCAGTAATAGAGGATTGAACTCAGGGCAATGAGTAAAGGTTCTACCCTCAGCATGTTTTATTTCTACTGATTGATTGATTGATTGCAATACTGTGGGAGTTAAACCCAGGGCCTTGTACATATTTCATAAGCTCTCTATCCCTGAGCTGCACTCTCAGTCCCTTTTTAAATTTTTTAAATTGAGACAAGGTCTCACTAAGTTACAAAGGCTGTCTCTGGCCTTGAACTTGTGATCCTCTTACCTAAGCCTCCCAGGTCACTAGGTTGACAGGCATGCACGATGGCACCCAGCTCAAGAGATTGTTTTATCATCTTTCTAATCTAGGTCCCTAGGAATTGTGGTAGAATGTCATAGTACAGTAACAAATGTTCAGTGATTGTTTCAGTGGACACTGTCCCATGTACAGTGTCATTAGGTGCCATAGAGTCATATACGAATTATGACGACCCTGTGTACAAAAGAATGAAACACTACTCAACACTATGCCATGTACATGATCTTTTTATGTTTGAACCATTGTTGAAGCTGGAAAATTAGCCTCCTAGACTGGATGGCACTCAAGGAACAACTGGGGAAGAGTTGCCTCCCTAGAGGAGAGTTGACCTTAATGACAGAAATGGAGTAAATACCCTGAAACTTCCTTTTGCTGATGTGGCACTACTCAAAATGAGAA
>VMDO01042887.1:0-10246 GCA_007922755.1 Pedetes capensis
TTCAACACCATTGGTTCCTCTTCATATGCAACCTCTTGGAATGGTTGGTCATCTACCAATTCTTTCTTGTATAATGACTCTGTGTATTCTTCCCATCTTCTTTTGATGTTTCCTGCATCATTTAATATTTTCCCTGTAGAATCTTTTACTACTGCCACTGGAGGCTTGAATTTTTTCTTCACTTCCTTAAGCTTGAGAAGCACAGAGCGTGTTCTTCCCTTTTGGTTTTCTGCCTCCAGTTCCTTGCACATGTCATTATAATATTTGTTTTTGTCTTTTCGAGCTGCCTTCTGAAATCTCCTGTTTGGTCCCTAAGGGCCACTGCAGGGTAGTGAAAGAATATTCACCCTGGTGTAGAAGGCCAGGGACCAGGCGTCTCCCTGTTAGCTGCGGAAGACGCACGGAACAAAAAGGCAGGCCGTCAGCTGCTCACTGTGTCAGCCCTGGCTCTGTCTTGCTCCAAAGCCTTCTGTGGCTCCTTTGGGCCATAGGCTGGATGCCACCCTTCTCAGCTGGCCCTGGGAGGAATTGGAGCTTCCCTGGTTCTGCTCCAACAGCTGCCCCTGTCCAGAGATTTTTTCCCTGCAGAGGTCACAAGGCAGGAAGTAGAACTTTGGGACCCTGATGTTTAGAAAGGCTAGGAGGCATGGGCTTCTGGAAGGATGGAACAGAAGCTCCTGTCTGTTTCCTGTCCAGGATTGGGAAAAGGAGGGCACAGAACAAGCTTCTCCCAGTTCCTGGGGCTGTGTCTGCTCCACTTCCATTCTGGACTCTTGGTTCTCCAGAGGTCAGGAACTTTGGCTCCCATGAGCCTCCTCTTTCCACACTGTCCCCCAGGTGCTTGAACTGCAGCATGCATTTTTTATTGTTCTAAGGGCATTAAAGTGGGAGTGAGTATTGGAAAAGGACATCAGCCCTACCTGGGGCTCCTATGGATGAGCTATTAATGCTTTATTTCCATAGGCCAAGGCATCTTCATAAGGACCCCTGGAAAGCACACTTCTGAGGCTAGTGGTAGAAGAGGAATGTGTTATTATGCCAGGAGGTTCAGTTCAACCTAGCGTGTAAGCTTTGTGCCAGGCATAGTAGACAGTGTATGTTAGACAGGAAATTGACCTCTGCTCAGTCCAGCAAGGAGAGCATCACATGGACTGGATTCTCTGATTCACTGGCTGTTGCTTAGGAGAATAAAGCCTTGTGAAGGGTGTTGTACTTGGGACATGGCTTTTGATGTATGGGAGGAGGGAGGAGTCCCTAACTAGCACCTGCCCAGATGTGTGGGTATGGTAGGCAAGGAGCTACCTGGAGAGCCATGAGACAGGAGGGGAGGAAGAAGGTGGGCAAAAGGTTCTCTTGACTATGCTCACTCCACTGGGAGTTGTCCTGCCAGACCCAGCTGCTGTTCTGTGATTGTGTCTGCCCTTTTGCCTCCAGATGCACCCCAGACCTGGCCCTCCTGCCTCTGCCATGGACTCATCAGTTTCCTAGGATTCTTGCTATTGTTGATCACCTTCCCCATTTCTGGCTGGTTTGCCCTGAAGGTAAGGCTGGCTGCGTCTGCCCTGGGTTGGTTGGGCCACATTGAAGGCTTTGGCATTGATGAATGAATTCTCCATATTGTACCCCTTGTCTCTAAGTATTATCACACCTCTGTGAAATGGCCCAGGGCTGGGATTTAGCTCAGTTGGTAGAGCGCTGCTCTGCAGTCTCTGAGGTCCTGGGTTCGATTCCCAGCACCGCAAAAGTGGGAGAAAGACATGGCAATCCACTCCCAAAGCAATCCCAAAACAATCAGCCATTGAAAACCCTATGAGGGGTGCTATGAGTCAGATACGACTTGACACTACCTAACAACAACAACAACGTGAAATGGCTCCTGCAAGGATTGTTATTCTCATCTTTCAGGTTAGCAAACTGAAGTCCAGACTTGTCCAACATCATCCTGGGAGCCAGTAAGGAGTAGAAACAAATCTTTCCAAACTCCTAAGTCCCAGGATCTGGACAGATAATCTTTGCCAAATCATCTTCCCTGTGGGTTAGGCCAAATTCGAAATAAAAACACCCAGCTTGGCTCAGCAGGTAATGTGTAACAGGAATTCAGCCTCGGTTACCATAAGGACAGATGGGAAAGGGGTGAATTGTAGCACTATAGTTGAGCACCCCACCTGAAAGCTGCAGTGAAGGTGGAAGCCCAGGCAGGCCTTCCCCTTTGTGTAGCCCTAGGCAACAGCTTCTCTGGAAAGCCTCTGGGTTTGGGTGGTCTGGAAGGGAGTGTTTGTTGTTGTTGTTAGGTGCCGTCGAGTCAGTATCCGACTCATAGTGACCCTCATAAGGTTTTCAATCGCGACTGTTTCTGGATTGCCTTGGGAGTGGATTGCCAGGCCCTTCTCCCATTTTTGCGGTGCTGGGAATTGAACTCGAGACTTCAGAGACTGCAGTGCAGTGCTCTACCAAGGTCTTAATTCTGAAATGCTACTGAAACAAATGGTGCATGACCTTGGACAAGTCACTTTGCCTTTCTGAGTCTTCCTTTCTCAATTTGGATATAAATGCTTGAAGAACTCCAAGGGTCTGAAGTTGGCAAAGCCCTTTGCTTGGGGTACTGTTAGGGCAGCCTGGCCTTTCTGCCAGCTAATCCAAGGGTGGACAGTTTCCTGGTACAAGTCCTATCTAGCTTTAGGCCATAGGTGATGTTTCTCTGAGGATCAAGTCGGTACATGTGGGGATTAAGATATGTGGCATTTGTAGTCATTCAGATCTGCATTCCGATCAGGCTCAGTTCTCTTAGGGCATGTGGTTTCTGAGTAACTGTCAGTGCTTTACATCTCTGAACCTTGATTTTCTCCTTAAACACAACTATGGTGCGTTCCTTGGTCACTGTGATGGAATATCCGATGTAAACAACATAGAGGAGGAAGGATTTATTTTGGCTCCCCGTTTCCAAGGTTTGAGTCCTTGGTGGCTCAGCCCCATGCACATGAGCAGAGCAGCAGGGCAGTGGGAGGGGTGACGGTGGAAGTTCTCCACCTCATGGCAGGTGCCAAGCAGAGAGAAGGGAATACGCCAAGGGGCCGGAGCAAGATAGAACCGCAAGGACGTGCCCCGGTGATGCCCATCCTCCAGCAAGGCCCACTTCCTATGTCTCACCATTTCCCAGCAATGCCATCATCTGTGACTCCATCAAGGGATTTATTATAGATTTATCAAGGGGTAAATCAGGTCAGGGGCTGGGATTTAGCTCAGTTGGTAGAGTGCTGCTCTGCAGTCTCTGAGGTCCCGAGTTCAATTCCCAGCACTGCAAAAATGGGAGAAGGACGTGGCAACCCACTCCCAAGGCAATCCCAAAACAATCTGCCATTGAAAACCCTATGAGGGTTGCTATGAATCGGACACTACTCAACGGCACCTAACAACAACAACAACAACAACACAAATCGGGTCAGAGCTTCGGGATCCAGTCACTTCCCAAAAGCTCATCACTTGGCGGCCAGGCCCCTAATATGTGAGCCTGTGGGGGACCCTAATGTAAGGATGCCCAGTGGTGACCCAGGTGTAGGGGAGATTGGGGAGCGAGAAACCCAGCAAATATCTCTGTCCAACCTAGGCCGAGCTCTTCTAACCCTTTCCTTTGCCACCGGCAACAGATTGTGCCCACCTATGAGCGGATGATCGTGTTCCGACTGGGCCGGCTCCGCACCCCCCAGGGGCCTGGCATGGTTCTGCTCCTGCCCTTCATCGACTCCTTCCAGAGGGTGGATCTGAGGACACGAGCCTTCAACGTCCCTCCTTGCAAGGTCAGGGTCTTCTCAGCTACCTTGCACAGAGGGAGGGGCCTTACACAGAGGATGCTCTAGGTGCCAGGAGCATGGCCAATGGGCAGCCACAGTGGAAGCAGGGAGAAGAGACCCAAAAGTGGAGAATGCAGGCCGGGAGAGCTCCTTGCTGCATCCAGGTGCCTGACCCACATGCTTAACCATACCATTGTCCTTTGAGGAGCTAGCTCAGAAGGGTGGGGCAAGGTGGATGGTCTCAGTGGCCCTGATCTCCCTGTAGCCCTGGTCCCGTGAGTGACCTCTCTTTCACAACCTGTCCCAACAGTTGGCTTCCCAGGATGGGGCTGTGCTGTCCGTGGGGGCTGATGTCCAGTTCCGCATCTGGGACCCAGTGCTGTCGGTGATGGCTGTGAAGGACTTGAACACAGCCACGCGCATGACGGCCCAGAATGCCATGACCAAGGCCCTGCTCAGGAGGCCGCTGCAGGAGATCAAGATGGAGAAGCTCAAGATCAGTGACCAGATCCTGGTAGGCGGCTCGTCACAAGGTAGAGCTTGGGGTCTGGCACCCAGGCCTGGTTTTCCCTGCAAAGTCACTCCGAGCAAGCATCAGATGGCTCTGGGCCTCAGATTACCCTATATCCCAAGAGTATGACCACCTTCGAAGAGCCAGTGGTCAGGGTGGAGTCCCCATAGAGAGGAACAGAGGGTGGACCCGGACCATAGCCACCCTGGGCACACATGTCCTCTAATCACAGAGGAGCCCTGGAGGAAATTCTTGGGGCCCTGTTTCTGACACTTGGTGTTTTACTCTTCACTGCTCTCAGGAAAAAACTGGGCCCCAGGCGCCCTGTGCACTCCCCATTCTGGGTGGGTGAAAGGAGCAGGGACCCTGGCACAGACAACTTGCCCATGTTCTTGTGGCTCTGTCTTCGTTGTCTGGAACAGGGCAGGCAGACGTGGGCCATCTGGTTCTTTCCCCTGACTTTTCTCCCTGTGTGTGTGAAGGATTCTGTATCCTGGCATCTCCCTTCCTTCGTCTGTTGCCCTGTGGGGTAGAAATCAGCACTGGAGCAGTGGGCTGTCCCTCCCAGCCACACTCAGCTCTGCTCCCTCCCTTCTGCTTGTCCACCAAGGGAATCGTGCGTGGAGTTTCCCCTCACTCCCCTGACTGAGATTTCCCCAGGAAAATGGGGTGGGGGAAGAGCAGGAGGGGCCATATGCAGGTCCTGAGGTCTCTGATCCCTTCAGCAAGGAATTCAGCAAGCGGCCAGTGAGGCCGAACTCCCATGGAAATATGATGTGTGATTGTCACCCCAGCCCTCACACAGCTGCTATGGGTGTGTGTGTCTGTGTGGTGGTGATGGTCGTCATGGTTCCAGTGCCAGGTATGGAACTCAGGGCCTTGTCTGTGCGAGGCAGTGTTCTGCCAGCGACCTGCTTCCCTGCCTCAGACATAGCATCCTATGGCTTACAGAGTCCCTGTTCCTACCACGGGGCACAGCTTCACATTTTGGCTGCCAGACGGCCTGCGTTACTGTTTTATTTTGGAGGAAGGAAGCCAAGGCTCAGAAATGATTTGACTTTCATTATCAGCTGTGGTCAAGGGCAGAGCTGGGCCAGACCCACACCCCCTCCCAGCCATAATCCAGTGCTCAATCTATTACACTCAGCTGAGGAGCTGATAACAGTTTGTATTCATCAAACTGGGTCCCATTATAATTCACCTTTATTGTTGTTGTTAGGTGCCTTGGAGTCAGGTCTGACTCACAGCAACCCTCATAGGGTTCTCAGGGGCTGATTGTTTCAGGATTGCCTCAGGAGTGGATTGCCACATCCTTCTCCCATTTTTGCTGAGCTGGGGATTGAACCAGGGCCTCAGAGAGCATAGCAGTACTCTACCAACTGCACCAAACTGCAGGCCATAATTCACCTTTAGGAAAAGAAAATTGATGCTGACTTTGTTGTATTGCTCGGTGTGAGAGGCCAGTTGGGGCCACAGGAGCATGTGAAAGCCAGCCAGGTCCCCCCCCCCACTGAGCTGGCACCTGGCAGAGGGGACCTTCGCCTGAGGTTGAGGGGGATCCTCAGGAGGGCAGCCCAGCTCTACACAGCTCCTCAGCCTGGCTCAGGCGCGCTTTTCTCATCCCTCCCCGCTGCCTGCTTCTCATCTGGAGGGAGGGTGGCTCCTCTCCCGTCGGGCCCCTCACCTGCCAGGCCGTCCTTCCCCAGCTGCGTCCCCACCCTGCCCACCTCTGCTCCAGCCTCCCCTGCCTCATCCCTCTCTGAAGAGCCTGCCTCTTCAGCCTCACAACCAGACTCCAAGAGGGAATCTGGGGTATCCTCCAGCTCCTGCTATCCACCCCCTTCCCCATGTCTACACCCGCTTCCCTCCCTGAGGCCCTTCCCTGCCCCAGGCACAGCTCTGGGTGCCACCCCTCCTGCAGGTCCCTCTCCCTTCTCTTCACTCTCCTCTCTCCATGGGAACCTGCTCTCTCTCTGCTCAGCACACCCCAGCTCTCATCCCCCCACCCTCTCCCCCATGTCCTCCCTGGGAGAACTTATCCATGCAGGGCTCATCGATGCTTCTGGACCCTAGTCATAACCAGCTGTGTCCTACTCTCATTTATCCAGCTGCCTTTAGATCCTTGCCTATCCCACAGGAACGCTGAGCTAACAGTAATAATAATAATTTAAAAAGCTGTCATTTGTCCTCACCCATCCATGTCTAGGTGAGTGCCACGGTCATGATCATGGGAAGGCAGGACCGAGGCCTGGCTCCCCACCTCTGCTGCCGCTCATCCTGGCCGCTACAGCCAAGTGCTTCTGCCTCTGGTGCCCTCTGTGGTCTGGCAGGGTGTGGTGTGCAGGCTGTGCCTTCCTCAGCATATCTCCATGAACCCCCGATCTCCACCAGAGCCACCTCATTTCTCACCTACAAGTTGAAACCATGGCCCACTCAGTGCCCAGGCCCGTGGTCCAGCCCCTCTAATCCAGTGTCCACACAGCAGCTTGTGGATCGTTTTCCAAAAAGCCAGTCCATGCCTGTGAATTTCCCCCCGGGCTTCTATTAGCCTCAGATCAAATCCAGGTGAGCAGGAAGAGGCACCTCTGGGCCCTCTGCTGACTCCAGTGCCACAGACGCCCACACTTGAGAGTTTGGCGATGTGGAACTGGTGGCCCACAGTCCCCCGAACCTTCCAGGGCCTCCTGTCTGGGCCGTGGCGCAGGCCGTTCCCATGGCCTGGCAGGTCCTCCTCCACCTGTGGCACTCGCCCTCTGCCGGGTGCTCCCCCTTCTGTTTCAGCCCTTACCCGGCTGGGCGGCTTCTAGCTGAGAACTTCCCAAGGGCAAGGGCAGGCGGGGTACCTCCGGGTCCCTTCCCGAGCACCTGCCGAAAGAAGGTACTCAGGCCAGTTTCATTGATTGACCTCCGTTTCTCCCCACACTGTCCTGCAGCTGGACATCAATGATGTAACCAGGGCCTGGGGGCTGGAGGTGGAGCGCCTGGAGCTGGCAGTGGAGGCCGTGCTGCAGCCACCGCAGGGCAGCCCAGCTGGGCCCAGCCTGGACAGCAGCCTCCAGCAGCTGGCCCTCCACTGGCTGGGGGGAGGCCTGAACTCAGTGGCGAGAGGTGCCCCACCCCCGGGGCCAGGTGAGGAGCCTGGGGAGGAGGTGGGAGGCGCTCACCAGCTGGTGTCCAGCGGACTTGGCTACTTGCAAAACCAATTACCTCTGGGTACTGCACAGCCCGCCCAGCTGATCAGCACCCTGGTTCTAGAGCCAGCAGTGCTGGGGAGAGGAGCCCAGGTGCAAGAGTGTGCAGAGGCCTCTGTGGGAAGGGCGGCTAGAAAAGCCTTCACATCCCACGCCGCAGTGGCTTAGACCCAGGGCTTCAGGTGAAGGCTGGAAAGTCAGGGGCAGCTTCCTGGTGGAGGTGGAAGTGGAATAGAGGTCTGAAGGGGATGTCAGAGGGAACTGCCAGAATAGGGGCAGAAGCCCCTGTGACCTGACCTTGGCGGCACCCTCACCTGCTCTCTGCCGCCCTCTCCAACTCTCTTGGTCACCAGCAGATACCTTGGACGTGGAGAGCGAAGTGGCGCTGCCGGCCCCTCCCAGAGATGCCGGGCCCAGCCCGAAGCAGCCCACGGCCGAGGGGCTGCTGACCGCCTTGCAGCCCTTCCTGTCTGAGGCCCTGGTCAGCCAAGTCGACGCCTGCTACCAGTTCAACATTGTCCTGCCCAGTGGCGCCCACAGCACCTACTTCCTGGACCTCACTACAGGTGCCGCTGCCTTCCCTGCCTTCCCTTTGCCACCCAGGGTGCCCGTGCTGCCCGTGGCACTGTGTAACACCGCTCCGTGCTCTTGCCAACTCTCTGTCTACACAGTGACTCTCTGGGCTCTGGGCTCCCTGCCTTCAGCAGGACAACTCAGATAGCCAGGTTCCCAGTACCAAGAGCCCTCACAGGTGGCAGGCGTGTCCCGGGTCAGGCTCTGCTGAGCCCCTTCCCTGACCCTTGCTTCTCATCACGAGCCTGTGACTGAAACATCGTCTTCCTCATTCACAGATGTGCAACGGAGGCACCAAGCAGTCACACGTCGTCCCTCAGACTTGAAGTGAGGGCATTAAGCCCAAACTTCTGTTTTGTTTTATTTATTTTTAATATTTTATTTTATTTGTGCTAGGGATTGAACCCAGCGCCTCACACACAGGGAGACCACAGCCCCAGCTCTAGACCCTGAGCTCTAACAGGCACTCCCTGCCCTTCCCTGTGGGATGTGCCGGCCCCACCCTCCTCCATAGCTGTCCCCTTCTAATGCTGTTTCTCCCCACAGGGCGAGGCAGGATGGGACATGGAGTGCCTGATGGCCTCCCTGACGTGGTGTTGGAGATGACTGAGGAAGATCTGCAGGCTCTGCTGTGCAGGGAGCTGCGGCCCCTGGGGGCCTACATGAGCGGGCGGCTGAAGGTGAAGGGTGACCTGGCCGTGGTCCTGAAGCTGGAGCCTGTCCTCAGGGCCCTGAAGTAGCAGCACTGCTTGGCCATCCATCACCCAGCCCTGAGCCTGTGATGAGCCAGTGGGGCGGCTTGGAGGCCGAGGCGTTGGTCTGAACCATGGAAAGTTGAAGCCTGAAGAAGCTTCAGGCCCAGCCAGGAGCCCCTGGGTGGAGGCTGGGAGAGGCTGGGTCAGGCTGCCCTGCACTTTCCACCCACAGTAGTGTCTGGACATGCTGGCTCCAGCTAAGAGCCCAGCCCGGAGCTGGCTACACAGAGTGGGGACAGGATGGGAGCCCGGCCTGCTCTGACTGGAGAGGCGGGGTACACAGAAGCAGCCTGCGTGGTGTGCGTGTGAGGGACCAGGACACAACGGTGGCTCAGGGGCTCAGGCTCAGAGCTTCGGGGAGGAAGGGGGAGGGGGGAAAGCCCTAGGGGAGGGGCTGCCACAGGCTCAGGCTGGGCCCACCTTCTCTCATGGCAATGGCAGCCCAGGCCCTGGCAAGTGGGGGCGGGCATGAGAGAGAGCAGGGCTGCTCCCCTGGCCCCCCAGCTCCGCCCTGCATGCCTGAGGGGCTGGGCCAGGGCAGCATGCGGGAGAGCCCTGCTGGTCTGAGCTTCTCCCCAGAGGCCCAGAGCCTCCCGCAAATCAATGCGCTGTTCATAGTGTTGGGCAGAGAAGCGGGTGTGGGGCCTGGGGCGGGCTGGGCAGGTGCACAAGGCCCAGGAGGCTACCCCAGCCTCTAGAGAGTTGAAATTCTTCATCCCGACGCTCTCCACACCCCCAGGACGGGGCTGTGTTCTCTGGTCATCTTTACAGTTGGGGCACAGATTTGCCAGGAAAGAGGGACACAGGTATGCACAGCCTGTCCTCCACACACTGACTTAACGAGGGCAGGATGAGGGGCTCCTGTGCCATTCAGGAGAGGAGTGGCATAGGAGCTGGCCCCACTGCGAGCTGGGCGTCCTGATGTCTTCGTCACCGTTGTTCCACTGGCCAGTGGGGGACTCAGGCCTGGAGTCCCCGGCCGGCAATCTGCTCCACTGCTCTGGTGCCATCCCGGGGGCCTCCCTCTACCCCAGTGCTAAGAAAGGAATCTTTCTTCCTGAAAGGGCTTGTGGGAAGCCCCAAGCCACAAACCCCAGAGCTGTCAACCCTCAGTGTGTCGCTTGTCACAAGGCCATCCTCCTGGGGGCCGTTTTCCCTTCCTTGCCCCCTTCCAGTTTGCCCCTCTGTCCCTGCCAGTGCTAGTGCCTTCTGTAGGTCCTCCACCTAGCTTGGGTCGCCCCCCTCAAGCCCAGCATACACCCCACTGTCTTTGGGGCTCCTCTCTGGGGTCCTGGCCAGCCACACCAGTTGTTGCTCCTGAACTCTCATCTTGGGGCCTCCCCTGGGCCCTCCTAGGGCTTCCTCACTCGTGTCTGTCCCCAAGCCTCCCCAGATGTCCTCACTGGCCAGCCTGCCTCCCATGCGGAG